>JAAGKR010012465.1:0-16401 GCA_011419295.1 Clarias macrocephalus
AGAGGATACAAGTTTTTGCTTTAGTTTCCAGAGCCTGTTCGTTCTCGCGTATAGAGACGGCGGAGCTCTGTTTATTTTGTGTTTTCAGTTTTCTTTTGTTTCCGTTTAAATTCTTAATTAATAATCCCACGCCATCTCCAAATGGAAAGGTCTTCCCGTGCATATCAAAAGCACTCTCACATACTCCTATTCCGTTTACCCATCTAAAGTCCTGCGTAGGTAACATTTTAAAAGTACAATTGCAAGTAAATTACAAACTGCATGTAATGTAAAACATGAATAAAACAGTATTAGACACACATATATGATATGGTAGTATATCTTTCTTTTCTTCTTCTTTGGTCCCTAGCTGGCGTTTGGTCTGGACCTGGCCCTAAGGCGCCTCCATGCAAGGCGATCCATGGCTGTAGTTCTGGCCTCATCGAGGTTGAGTCTGTGGTTTCTGATGTCGCCTTCGACCTGCTTGAGCCACGTTTTCTTTGGCGCCGTTCTTTGGATTCTCCACAGGGTGGGCCGATCACACCAGAGGAGTTTGTGTGGTAAACGGCTGCCGTCCATTCTGCAGACGTGGCCAAACCATCGTAGTCGTCGTTGCTTGATTTGTTCCTCGATTGTTGGCTGTTGCTCACATCGACGACGAATTTCCTCATTTTGAATGCGGTCACGGAGTGAGATTTGTAGTATTTGTAGAAGGCATCGCATTTGGAAGACTTCGAGTTCGTTGAGGTCTTGTTTGAGTAGTGTCCATGTCTCTGATCCATAGAAGGCAAGTGGCTGAATCAAGTCCAGGATCTTGGTCTTGTTGGTTTGCTTCGACAGACACCACTTCAGAGAAGCAAATGCCGTGGTAGCTTGACCAATTCGACTGTGGACCTCTGCTGTAGAAGCCACTTTCTTCTCCTGGACCAGCGACCTGAGGTATTTGAATTGTTGGACCTGCTCAATCTGCACACCATCGAATTGCACGTTGGCCAGCGACCCATCCGTTGTCAGCACTTTCGTCTTGTCCATGTTAATTTTTAATCCATATGATTGGGTGACGTTGGCGATGTTGTACAGAATGTCCGTGGCCGCTACATCCTTGCCTGCCAGGATGCCACTATCGTCTGCGATCATGAGATCAGTTTGCCTCAGGTATAAGCACGCCAATATAGCTCCGACCCTTACCCCGTCCACACCGTCCGTGGTCCGCTGCAGAAGGACATGGCTTCAAGCAAGGAGGACACTCTTACAGGTCAGCAGAAGGTACAAGAAACAGGCCGACCGCAAGTGTTTTCGGGCTCCCAAGTACAGGGTAGGACAGAGATTCATGCTCGCTGCCAAAGACATTCCCCTAAGGACTATCTGCCGTAAGCTTTCCCCTCGCTACCTTGGCCCCTTCACCATCACAAAGATAGTCAACCCTTGCGCCGTTAAGCTTTTGCTTCCCTATGCGGCGGATAAATTCCACGTTCCATGTGTCCCAGTTATGCCGTCTCGCCTCATGCCCTTTCCTTTCTTGCGTTTTGTTTTTGCTGTCTTCATGTTGCCAAGTAGTTTAGTTTTCTCGTTTCACGTCTCTTGCCTTCCGTTTTTGATTTGTCGCCTCGCTGTTTGATTTCTTGGCTCTGATCTCGCACTTCCTCGCTTCGACTTCGGATTTTGTTTTACGTGTTTTGCATTGTCGCTTCGCTGATTGATTTGACGGTTACCGACTTAATGCTTCCCATTCTGACTACGGCTCTCGCTTTGTGTTTTTGCCTTAACGTTACGCTGATTGATTTTCCGGCTTTTGACTTGCGGTTTCGTTTTCCGACCTCGTCTCAGTTTAACGCACTTGGATTCACTTTGTTTCACCTCGCCTCGTGACTGTTCTTGCAAGCTGCCGTAGTTCCTCACTGAATGTCTCATTTACTGCTGAAGTAGTTAAATATGCTTATACTGTAGATACGTAGGTTACATTTTAAAAGTACAATTGCAACTAAATTACAAAATGTATGTATGAATAAAACAGTATTAGACACAAATATATGATATATATATGAAAACGCTATTTACACAAGTGCTTAAATGTTAAGCAAACGCAATTATTAATTTGTGTATATTTAACTTCATTCAGCCATTTAATTTATATGAAAAGTGCTTACCAGCCCACTAATATTTTCTGTTCGAATTTAAAGATGCTCGCGCTTGTGTGCAAAAAGACGAAGTACAACAAAGAATACAAAAGTGTATAATTATTAATAAAGTTAGCCTAAAACAATATTGTTTGCAATGCTGAAGCAAACATGATTTTGCTTTTGTTTTACAATAGATCTTTCATGAAGAATGTGTGTGTATGTGCTTTAAATATACAGTAAATAATAAACACTGCCTTTTGCAAAGTGAAAGTGAGTGCTGTTGAAAAGGCTGATAAACGCGTGAGCAGATATGAGCAAATTTATTGATAAAACTGCAGACATATTCCCCCAGAAATGCAACAAACAAATATATAGTCTACTCGCTGAATACAATGCGGCAACGCGCTCTGAGGTGAACACCCACAGAACCCCCAGTTACTGTAATTCCTCTTCTCACCTTTCATTCATGATAGGTGTGAAGTTATCAAACCGGTTTCGCTGATGGGGGAATTGGCAGAATTGAGGGGTTTAAAATAAATAAACAAGACCGAGCAGACGTCTCGGCCTAAAATATATTTCGCCAGCAAAACATAAAATAAATAGAAATAAAATGTTTAATGGTACCAATTAAAGAATTCATAGCTGGATTTGATACTTTAAGTGTAATTCATAAATTTACTGAATATATTCAGATTTTGTAAAATAATGAAACCTGTTTCCTTCCTAGACCTTTTGTCCGCATCACAATAAACTGAAACTCAGTACGTCTTCTTTCCTTGTTTTAATCTGTAATAATTAAGTGAAATATATTTCGCGTATGTGCCTAAATATTCCTTTTTTATTTATGGACAGGGTATTATGTTTGATCTGCATTATTGCGAGACGCGATGACTGATTGGAAATGTTTCATTCTCTTTTCCAGTGAAGTGAGGACAGTTCCATTTGAACTGAGCAGTTTCACTCCCGGCGGTTTGGAATCACACTTAACATGGCTGAATACCCAGTGAAGTATACTGTGCAGGGTACTTCAGGCCAATCGGAATGCACCTTGAGTATCATGAACTATGTTTAATACTGTAGATGTGCACGCGTCTCATAGTTGTATCTGCACGGAGAGATTGTGTGTGTGCCCGTGTGCGCGTCTCATAGGTGTGTATGTACAGATAGTTTGGGTGTGTTTCTGCACGTCTCATAGGCATGTGTGCATGGATAGTTTGTGTGTGTTCGTGCACGCGTCTCATATGTCACATTCATATGAAATGCAATTCTTATGCACACAAAAAAATAAACTACATAGCAAAAATATGTTATATTATATTATGCCTTGAATAAAGCGGCTCACATCGGAGCACACTGTAGTGTTGGAAAAGCCAGCGTTTATCTAGCGAGTAGCCTATATATTTGTGTTTGTTGCATTTTTGGGCTATTCCAGCTATGATTTCCAGCCATGGTCTAATAATGGATAAAATAATTATTCAATGCTGGCCACAAACAGCAAAAAAGCATGATGATTATTATTATCAAAAGCCTAGAGCACTTCATATGCATATAGGAATATTTACTTAAAAAAAAAAAAAAAAAAAAAAAAAAAAAAATATATATATATATATATATATATATATATATATTCACGAATCAGGACATTCGCATAGTTAACACTATCAGATAGCCTACTATCAGGAAATTAAATACATTTTTACATTTTAAAACCCGAGGCATTGCCATGTCTCTCATTGTTTTATTCCTGTGAAGACATTACAAAAACTATATAACAAGCTTTATTATGAATTTGAATTAGGACAGCGCATTTCACTATTAGGAACATAATATGAAGCACATATACACACATTCTTCATGAAAGATCTATTGTAGAACAAAATAAAATTCATGTTTGCTTCAGCATTGGAAACAATTTTGTTTTAGGCTATACACAATTCTTCATTGTACTTGGTCTGGCTTTTAGATAAAGTCCTTCCATGTGCCATCTGGTGGATATTCAGTGAAGCACAACACATTTATTTAAATTCTTAAATTGTTCTTGTGGGATTTTGCGGCATGGCACGTGACGAATTGCATTGCATTCTTAATGGCCACACTGAGCCACCACTTTTTTTTTGACAAAAAAGACTTTATTAGGAAGCATAGATTTGCAATAGCTATTTACTTTTCTAATAATTCTTCATCTGGAAAAAAAAAGCTTTGGTAAAGTCAACAGAGTGAGTTCAAATCTGGTATTTACACATTCTCCTGATTTCTTTTTTTTTATGTAACCAAACTTTCACAGTTTGTAGAATGTAGAAGTATACAGTAGATGTGTATTAGTTTAACTGTCTTATAAATTTACTTAAAAAAAATCTAATACCATACAATATGCTGGAGCACAAAAGAGGTTTAGTGATGTGCCTACACAGTAATACCACATCACACCACATGGTGGCGCTTTCTTTTTGTTGTGGTAGACCAGGGGTATCCAAATCCAGTCCTGGAGGGCCAGTGACCAGCACAGTTTGTAATTCACCAACACCTAAACACACCCACTGAACCTAGTAATTAACAGATTAGTTAAATCAACTGTGTTTGAGAAGAAGAAAAACCAAACTGTGTTGGACACTGGCCCTCCAGGACTGGATTTGGACACCCCTGTGGTAGACTATAGCTATAGCAATTCAGAAAATGTTGTTTTGCTATAATGCCACCTTAATTAGCTACTTTGCTGGATTATCCTCTTCAGTAAGGTGTGGTGCAGATAGATCATGATTGCTGTACTCTATTTTTCATGTAGAACTCATGAATGTAGTTTCTTGAAGAATTGACTGTTATAGTCAAAGTTTAATACTGTAGATGTGCACTTGCTATTTCATTGTTTTGCCTGCCTGCAGGGCATATTTGTCACCTTGTGTCTTTCTCGTTTGTCATCCTTCGTCCACTGATGTCACACTTTTCCTCTAACTGCAAATGCATCTCCTCCGAAACCATTCATGGGAATTTGGCCAAACCTTCACTGAATCTTTATTAGGAAATATAGATGTGTTCTAATTATTTCATTTTTATAAGTAGCATGTTAAGTGGGTAGATGACTCATCCACCTCAGAAAACTTTGTTTCACTGTTTTTTTTTTCATGGAATTGCTGGTGATTAGAAGAATCACTTCAGTCCTGAGTTGGAGACCAAATTCAATGCAGTCATTTCAGAAGAACTGAAGGTGACTAACATTTTGCTTCCATGGGACGAGCAGCACGAATGAAATCCAACTAGTTAGATGAAAGAATTCAAATGCATCTGTCAGGGATAACCTATAGAAGGTGCCTTACGCCCAGAGACTCTTTTGTGTTTTGTATTTTTTCAGTTTTGAACTTCATTTCCCAGAATGCACCTCGGTCAGGTGATGCGGTCACTCACCTGAACTGAGGTGACTGGTTGATTATTGTGGCTATAAGAAGCCTAGATTTTCAGTTAACTGAGTCTTGCATCTGTTGAATTAAACTTGTGACATGTTGATTAGCTGTTTGTTTAATTTCATGCCAGTTTAGCTTTGCTCATTGTTTTGTTTAGTTTTGTAGAAAGTTCTGTTTGTTTTGTTCTCAATTTAGTGTGTTATGTTTTTTTTCTTTATTAAAAACATCTAAAAAAACGTCTTCACCTCTGTCCCTATGCCTCGCCTACACCACCATTACAAATGTGACAGAATCTAATAATTATTAGAATCCTAAAATCTGAATAGTCTTAGTGCTACAGTATATTTCTCTCTCCTTACAGTGTAAATTTAAACTACAATGGTTAATAGCTGTCATGCACACTCGTAACACGACCGGCACTAGGACCCGGAAGTAATACGGTCGGGTTTTCAGGAAGCATAAAAGGAAACAAAATGGCGCCTTACATTGCTCAGTCATTGAGTTCGCCCATGCCTTGTCTGACGCTTCGCCGACTATTCTGTGAGTACTCACTGATTTGGGTTGCTTCTTTGATTGAGTGTGTGTTGCTAGAACGCGGATTTATTTGTGTAGATCCTAGCTCTTCATGTAAGAGAGTTCTTAGATAAATTGCGTGGTTATCCTGCCTACTCGCGTTGCTTCCGCGTTTGGGTTTACCATCCACGCTACACGGGCTAACTGCTAAGGCTTCTGTGCTTACCCTCCGATAGCTCGTGACAGAATGACTGAGCCTAAAGCAGTAAACCCAGCGGAGTTTGCTCACCTCTGTGATGTGGTTGACCAGCATGCTGAGCTGATCAATATGCTCCGTGGAGAAGTCGTGTCTCTCCAAAAGGACCTCCAAGACGTCGCGGCTTTGCGCCGCGAGGTGGCGGAGCTACGGCAGGAGAACGCGACCCTCGGCCACGGCGGTCCTCAGATCAGATTCAGACACGGCCTACTCATACGGAGAGTTCACCCATCAACTGAAGCTAACATTTGAGCATCCTGTGGCTGAGGTGGTGACCGACACCAAATTATATCATCTGCAGCAGGGTCCGTGAGTCGCTACACAGCGGACTTTCATACTCTAACCGTGCAGACCACCTGGGGAGACTCCGCCATCCGGACGGCCTACTACGAGGGACTGGCCTCACGGATCAAAGATGAACTCGCCGGACGAGAGATTCCTGCCACGCTGGAAGGACTGATTCAGCTCGCCCTCCGCATTGACCAGCGCCTGCTCTCTCGTCCGAGGCCAGCCCCCCGGACCCTGCCACCCACTACGTCACCTTCATACCCTCACGCCCCGATTCTTGAGATTCGTCCCTCCTTCACCACCACCGCCATGGCACCCGTCGGACCTCCACCTCCCGCCGTGGTTAACACCGGAGCTGGGGAACCCATGCAACTAGGACGCGCCTCCTTGACCACTGCAGAACGGGAACGACGCTTCAGAGAAGGGCTCTGCGCCTACTGTGGGTCAGCGGCGCACCACAGGGCCCTTTGTCCACTTCGCCCGAGAAACGCTCAGGCCCGCTGAGCAAACGGAGCAGTTCACCGGGCCCCCTCCACCTCTCGGCACTTCTAACACCCACGTTTCACTCAGGTGAATTTGCTACCGAATCTACACTGATGCAAATTTGTTGTTATTAAACAGTTCAAAAATATATCGCATCAGTTATTCTTGAGACCTGGGACGAAACATAGTATTGTTTTTTTGTCTAAATCAGTTCAGCTGTGCGCTCACTTCATAGGCTCCATAGGTAGGCGGCACCCCTTCTGCAGGTGTGCGAAGGGACGGGGCAGCCTATCCACGCCGGCTGGTGTTGGTTAACGTTAATAGGATCTCGTGCTTGCTCTGGATTATAAAAGCAGGGCGCAGAGCTTAGTCCAGAGTCCGGGCATGCGAGTGGGGCGATAGGATACTCCTCAGGGACTTTAAAAAAGGACACTGGAATTCCGCCATTTAATCTCTATGCTGAGGACAGCCCGAGGAAGGACTGCGTGAGCTTCCGTGGCACCTTCACTCCCGCGCCGAGCCCGCCTTCATGTCCTCGCCGCCAAAGAGGAAAAGGCTGCAAGGAGGACTGCGTTAAGGCCCCCGATCCCAGCCGGGAAAGCCGCGGGGTCTCCGGCCAGAGGCCTCGTCCAGAGAGAGCTAGGAGGGCCCAGGCCGGCCATCGACAGCGGGAGAGGAACCGTTGAAGGAGCGTGCAGGAGCGCTGCCTCCGCGTGCTCCAATTCTGCCACTCCGCCCACAGCCACCTTCCACCAGCTGCGTGCCCGCACGCCAGCTGGGCACTGCCTCGGACCTGCATGTGCACACTTCACCTTCATTCCTTGCATTACTTTCCGTCCTCCCTCCTTTAACCCTTTCCTTTCCCTATTTATTCCTAATAAATTATCCTTTTTCCCCAAGACCTCGCCTTGTGTTCGTGTTTCATGGTGCCGCGCGTGCAACTTTGGGTCGAACCCGTTACACTGACATACATCTGTTTTTTATTTTTAACATTTAATTTAATAACAAATATTTATTTCGCAATAAACCTTTTGGAAATAAGACTTTTTAATTTCACTGCAAACAAGTTGATGGAAATTAATGTCTGATCCTGTCTGTTTATTCATTCAAATTAAAATCAGCGTATGTGCGCTTTGACTAAAACTGCATGTAATGCACTATGTGCTACTGGAATGTAGAAATGTACATTTTAAAAATGGTATCATTATTTATTAAAGAAAATTATGATGATCATAACAGCCTATTGCATTTCATTCTTATCACAAAAACATCAGCGCTGATTACTGACATCGGTCAGTAGCAAGTGTGGAGAATGTTTGACTTTTCATTTAGTTTAAATTATTTCAGTTAATAAATCTACTACAAATTAAAAGTACACAAAGTATAAGATGACGCAAAACTCTTTTGACATGCATACATAGCTTTTTTAATTACACATAATAAAATCTAATGGCTCACTGTGTTACGTAATTTTACTATTTTAGTACTTGTATACTGTGATTATGCATTCATTTAATTACAATGTTTAACTTGAATTTTTTTTGCTGTCATGTGTAAATCTCAAGGAAGAGAGAATGAACTAAGACCTGATACCTCAGTCTGTGGTTATAGCGCGACTTTGTGACTGACAACTATTGTTGTCGAATTAATAATTGGTGCTTATGTTGCCTTGCCTAATTGCATAAAGTGTGCAATTAACTGTAATTAACCAGAATGTTTTTTCATTATAACTGATATTTGGTTTGTATTATTTTTGTACCATTGATCACTATTTCATTTTATTTTTCATTAGTTGCTGTCCTGAAGCGTTGCTAATATGCCCACACGGTAGTGCAGCTCTGAGAAAAAATGTTGAACAGAAACTTGTTAACAATGTACTCTTCTGTCTGTAATCTTGCAGTTCAACTGTAAACAGAGGAAAAAAAACATATAAGTACCACTTAGTCGTATTGAAGTACTGTTCTGTAAACCCTAGAGATATTTTGGTGTGAAAATCTCAGTAGATCAGCAGTTTCGGAAATATTCAGATCAGCCCATTTGGCACAAACCACCATGGCATGTTTAACGTCAGATAAATCACATTTCTTCCCTTATTTTGATGCTCAACTTCAGCAAATCAACTTGACCATGTCTACATGCCTGAATGCTTGAGTTGATGCCATGTGATTAGTTGATTAGATTAACAAGCAGTTGAACAGATTTACCTCATGATGTGGCTGGTGAATGTAGAATGCCGAGGTTGTCTTAACTCATGCATGCAAAAATCTTTTATTTTATCCTGGCTCTTTGTATCCTCATTCTTCACTTATCCTATTTGTGATGAAGCTGTAGTATTTATTGATCATCCAGACAGAAAACAACTTGTTGAATGTAAAATTGTTGAGGCTTCCACGAAGCTGACGGTTATCCACCCAGGTTTTTAATAATGTGTTAGACAGTTGACCCAACTGTAGTAATTTCAGCAGTCGTCTTGGTTGTTTTCCTTCTCCTGCTTTCTTACGTGGTTGTTTAAGGAATGAGAAGCTACTCACTGTGTCACTTAAGGCTAAGCGATGGTAAGACTAAGAGATTGTAATTATTCGAATAAGACCCCCAAGTCTTTTTCGGCTGAGCAAATGGTGTAATTATTCAAATAAGACCCCTAAGTCCTTTTCGGCTGAGCGGTGTATAAGTTTTGTAAAATGTTTTTTGAAGATTTAAACTACAATGGTTAATAGCACTGCTAACACCTGCATTTCACTCAGGTGAATTTGCTATCGAATCTACACTGACGCAAATTTGTTATGATTCAACAATTAAAAAATATACTGTATTACATCAGTTATTCTTGAGAACTGGGACAAAACATAGTATTGTGTTTTTTGCCTAAATCACAATTCAGCCGTGTATTTCACAGTCATGTTGTATACAAATACTCCATTAAAATTTAGTAAGAAGTTAGATTTAAAAAATCACTTAAGTTTTTCCGTTAACTAAAATGCATGGGTAGTGATGATGAGGATGAAGATGTAGACTCTTGTAAATGGTAATTAATTAAGAGTAATATAATCTATGAAAGATTATTGCTACAATAATGAATGTTATTTTATGTTCTCAAACAAATATATAGATATAAACTTTTCAGCTATTCAAATAATACAATAGCATTAATTATGTATAACCTACCAGTAAACTGGTGACAGGATCACGTTTTCTCATCCACAGGCTTCATTGCACAACCCACATTACAAAATGGTACCTGATTCGTTCGACTGTGACATTCAGAGGTGGAGCTCGGTATTTAAACCACAACATACAAGCATAAAAGAAGGAAAGGCAGCACAGTGTACAAATACTCAGCATGATGATGGCTCAAAGCGACCTGTACATGCTTTATCGTGGGATGTATCTTGCACAATTTGGTTACACGACAGAAAGTCTGAAATACTTTGAGTCGTTCCAGGTTCAGGATGATGATATTTTTATAATTACATATCCCAAATCTGGTGAGTACACTATAATTATAATTCTAAGTTTAAACAAAACTAAACAAATAAATTAATATATAAAATTCCATGTACATGTACAAGGTTCCATGTAGTACATGGTCCCCAAGTGTTTTGCAAGACGAGCTGAATTTTTTAATAAATGTTTGAAAGCGAAGTCTTCATATCGTAAGTACTGTTTTACATAAACGCTTTGTCTGCCGAGCATTATGTAATTATAAATCATAACCAATGCTTGATTTTATACAGTATATATGTATGTATGTATGTATATATGTATGTATGTAGTAGGTGTTCTTCAAAATAATATTGCTCAAGTAGAAGTAAAAAGTAATTGAGTTATAAATAATGAAAAAGTAATCATAATGTCCGATTTTTTTTTTTAGAAATTATGTAATCAGTCAGAGAAAATGATAAAATAATGTACAAATTTCTAAACAATAAAATTAATGAAATAAATGTAATAAAATTAAATATCTTTACAAAATAGCCAATTAAGGAATAAGAAACACAAATTTCCTAATCTCCCCTAAATCCCTACTGTAGGTAACACGTGTATGTTTGAAACACTCACTCACTCACTCATCCTCATTACCGCTTAATCCTGTATTCAGGGTCACGGGGGGCCTGGAGCCTATCCCAGGAGACTTAGGGCACAAGACAGGATACACCCTGGACAGGGTGCCAACCCATCGCAGATGTTTGAACAGTGTAGACTATTTCCTGTATAAGATATACTGTATATTCAGTTGCCCTGCAAATGGCTCAGCAGATAGAAAATAACATTAGAACATATGCACAAGAGGTCTCACTTGAGATTGCAAATTAAATAAATCAGCTAATCTAACCACAACATGTTTGCTTCTCTGTCTACCACTGCTGAAGACAGACAAAATATTCTGTCTTCACAATATTCTGTCCAATGCACTTCACAAACCTGTTCTTGCAAGATGAGCTGTTCCAGAACAGCTATCTTAAATAACAATTGACTGCTGTTGTTGTTCTTTCTTAATTACATAATTCGACATGTGTAATTTCATAGTTTTGATATCTCCAATATTCTTGTAGAATATAGAAAATATTTTACAAAACAAAAACCATCCAAACATTTGACTGGTGTTGTACAGTATATACATATATAAATGGTGACAACCGTAATCATATTATATTTTTTTAGGTACAACATGGATGCAGGAAATATTTTCTCTGATTGTGAGTAAAGGAGATCTTACTCCGGTGCTTACCCTTCTCGGCTTTGAGAGAATTCCATGGCTTGAGGCCAAACATAATGCTCAAACAGTCCCTAAGCTGAGTTCTCCAAGAGCTTTCTTGTCTCACATGCCTTATCAATTCATGCCTTCCACCTTCTTCTCTTCTAAAGCTAAGGTAAATCAATCAAACAAACAAAAACACAAGCAATCAAGCAAACAAACAGTTATTTTGGAACTCTTGTTTATAATAACTCACACTATTATAAATATTGTTCTGAAAATTACATATATTAATTAATTTATCTTCTATACTGCTTGTACTGTGTACAGGGCTGCTGGGGGACCAGAATCCTATCCTTGGCCTTTCCAAGGACAGGGTGCTAATCCATTGCAGGGCACACATCACACACTCATTTACACACTATGAGCAATTTGGGAACATCAACTACCAACTACAAATAATTAATAGTAAAATAATGGTCTACTGAACCATGAAGAAATACAAATATTTCATAGGTTGCATTTTAATATAATGTTGTTAAGGTTAGCTAACCCTAACCATGTTATGCGGTGAGATATGGAAAGCCAGACCACGAGATGTTTATAAGAGCCCTAACGCAGGGCTTTAGAGGGGGTCAATGCAATAGGAGTTTGTGAGAGTGCTCATGATACGCACGGGAAGACCTTTCCGTTTGGAGATGGCGTGGGATTATTAATTAAGGAACTTAAAAGGAAACCAAAAGAAAACGGAAAACATAAAATAAACAGAGCTCCGCCATTTAAGCGAGAATGGACGGGCTCGGGAAACTAAAAATAAAACTTATAAGATCCTCTCGGGGCCTATGCCCTTACCAAGGATTTATTTTGAGAGAGAGAGGGGTGTGTATCTTTTTGTACTTTTATACTTAGAGAGAGCGACGTCCTTTAAGTGCGTGCTCTCAGGTTTTCTCTCTCTCTCTTTCGCCGGCGTCTTAGGGAGGCAGAGGCTGGGTCTTTGCCTCTGTCTCTCGACTTTCTGCGGGCTTGTCTTTTTCTATCTTCCTGCCTTGTTTTTTTTCTTTTCTTTGTCTTTTCTTTTCTTTCTCTTTGTCTTTGGCCATGATACCTTACCAGTGCTACCTAAATGATTGCAAGTGCTGAGGTATCAGACCCCTTAAATAAACACGCCGCCAGGTGACGCGCGTTCATGCTGATTCAGGCGTTGCCTAGCAACCGCGTGTATAAATGGCCGCGCCCCTGCCTGTTCACAACCCCGCGTGGTAGCCCCCTGCTGATCTGCCCATTCTGAACAGTGCAAAGCATTTTCTCGCGGCTCTGCCCCTTAACCTGAGACCCGCGTCGTTACAAACCCTTGCTAAAAAACACCAAAAATATGTCAAATTGTATTGATTTGTTAAACTAATTTTTACAGGCAGGCAATGAAGACAGTGTTAAATAATGTGAAATTAAAACCTTAAATATTAAAACCTTTCCCTTATCAGTTTGGTAAATCATAGTTTTTGCAGACTGCCACATACAGTAAATACATATCACAGCTATTAATTCTATTAATAGCTAGAAAGAGTTTCGTATTCTTCAGGTACTGGTACTGGTACTCCATAATCACACACATATTCCACTAGAACTAAAGGCTCCAAAGTTGTTCCAGCATGACAATATGTGGACAAAATGAGGTCCATGAAGCCATGGTTTGCCAAAGCTGTATTAGAAGATCTCACCGCAACCCTACTAAATACCTTTTGGAGGATCTGGAACTAATGCTTTTGTAGTTAAATGGGAAGAAATCCTTTCCAGATGGGTACAGACCGTTATAGTAACAAAGGTTGAACATCTCCATATTAATTTTTAGTTTTACAATGGAATTTTCCAACAACCACAAAAAGGTCTGATTTCCATGTGTCCTCATATATTTTTGGTCAAATAAATTATATATGTTGATATTTAGGCTGCAAGTTGGTGTAGTGGTTAGCACTGTCGCCTGGCACCTCCAGGGTCCAGGCTCGATTCCCGTCTCTGTGTTCATGGAGTTTGCATGTTCTCCCTGTGCTTGGTGGGTTTCCTCTGGGTATTCCGGTTTCCTCCCGCAGTCCAAAGACATGCAGATTGAGCTAATTTGCGTTCCCAAACTGCCTGTAGTGTGTGACTGTATGTTTGTGTGTGTGCTCTGTGATGGATTGGTACCATATCCATGGTGTGTCCCCTGGGATAGCCTTCAGGCCTCCCGCGACCTTGAATATAGGATAAAGCAATATAGACGAACATTTTATAGCTTTGCATTGTATTTCCCTTGTTTCCTAGAGTAAATAAATATATAAACCTATATTATATAAACCCAAAATGTTTCAGTTTACAAATTGTATATTTGTAAGGCATATTTAGTGTTCTGTTATTTTCAGGTCATTTATATTGCTAGAAACCCAAAGGATGTTGTGGTTTCCCAGTTTCATTTCCACCAAACACTCAGCCTTTTGCCTGATCCAGGAACGTTTGAGGAATTTACTGACAGCTTTCTAAAAGGAAATGGTAAGAGACTTAGATTTGCTTTTAACAAATAGCACAACACAAATGGCATAAGAAATTAAATGATGTTATTCATGTGATATTGTTTGCTTAGTGATGTATGGAAAATGGACTGATCATGTGAAGAGCTGGAGAAATGCAGATTTAGAAGACAGAATTCTCTACATTACATATGAGGAGATGCTGCAGGTAATGTGTTTCATCATTATCCTTTGTATGCCTGTTAAGCATCAGTTCACATGATGTGGAATCAATCTGCTCATTCACACTAACTCTTTATGTAACAACAGTAAACCTTAACGTTCCAGGATCTTCATGGCATCATTGAACGCATTTTAGGCTTCCTTAATTGGCAGCTGAGCGAAGAAGCACTGAAAAAGGTGATTGAACACAGTCAGTTCAAGGCCATGAAGCAAAACAAAAAGGCCAATTCCTCACTGGTATCACAGAAAATATCAGAAAACATGAGGCCCCCTTACCTGAGAAAAGGTAGGCATGTGTATTGTCTGACATTTCCATGAGTTTTTCTTTTTGATTTCTACCTGACTAGCAAAATAAGAAATTGAAATAATGTATTGGAGGAATCTGATTGTGTCATCTGCCTATTCAGCATAAGAGAAACTATAGGGATCACTATCCATTGTTGTCACTTTTTTCTTCTAGTCGCAAGTCCTCTTAAGTACAGATTAAATTCAGTTCAGCCTTTATTTGTAACATATACATTACTGCACAGTGAAATTCTTTATTCTTCGCATATTCTAGCTTTTTGTTAGTAAGCTAGAGACAGAGCACAGGGTCAGCCATTATATGGCATCCCTGGAGCAAACAGGGTTAAGGGCCTTGCTCAAGGGCCCAATACACATACAGATCGTTAAGAACGCACATTTCAAGAAATGGGATCTCGCGAGCTGCCGCAGCAGCAGGTGTATAAGTTTTAGGCAGTGACGTCCGTCTCTGTCTTGTTAATTCATCTAAACCCCCCCTACAGTATTTGCCAACAGCACACCCAGTTTGATAAATTCACACCTATCGTGAATGAAAGGTGAGAAGAGATTCCACAGAATCTTCTGACACAGACTTGCTCTGAAGGACTATATTCGACAAGAATATAGAGAATAAGAATCGTATTTATAATAAGATAATTAATTAAATAATAAAATTATATCACATAAGGATTTGTTTATTTAAAAGCCAGACCAAATGTCTCATTCACTGCTGAAGTAGTTAAATATGCTCATACTGTAGATACGTAGGTTACATTTTAATTTTGCAAGTAAATTACAAACTGCATGTAATGTTGTAAAATATGAATAAAACATTATTAGACACAAATATATGATATGGTAGTATAGACAAAAGCTATTTACACATGAGTGCTCAAAAGTAAAGTAAACTCATATTAATTTATTGTGTACTGTATATTGAACTTCATTCAGCCGTTTAAGTTATATGAAAAATTACGTGCCTACCAGCCCACTATTATTGTCTGTTCAAATTTAAAGATGCCGGCACATGTCTGCAAAAAGACGAAGTACAACAAAGAATTCAAAAGTATATAATTATTAATAAAGTTACCCTAAAACAATATTGTTTCCAATGCTGAAGCAAAAAGTCAAGTCAAGTCAAGTCAAGTCAATTTTATTTATATAGCGCTTTTAACAATTGACATTGTCGCAAAGCAGCTTTACACAATAAAAAGAGGTAAGTCTGTATGCAATGTGTATGAATCAAAATTATAAGATTGTCCCTGATGAGCCATAATAATGTGTACTGGAAGTTCAGTGTAACAGGAGATGTGTTAAAATTAAAATTAAAAGGAGTCCAGTTTGTTCCTGGAGGCTCAGGTAGACTGTAGGAGATTCCAGTCCTGAGCTATCGAACAACTGAAGTCACAGGTCCCCAGAGCATCAATCGATGATAGGACAGTCTTAATGGAAACCATCCCCAGCCACCATACGAATCCAGGCAGACCACACGGGGCATCCATGCGACGAGATCTCCAACCAGAAGCAGGACTCCAGGACGAGTTAGACGGGTCCAGAGGGCAGAGGGGTCTGGATCACTGGCAACTCAGGAGCGAACATGTATAGCTCAACAGAGAGACAGAGAGAGGGAAAGGAGAGAGGGAGAGAGAGAGAGAGAGAGAAAGAG
>JAAGKR010012467.1:0-16393 GCA_011419295.1 Clarias macrocephalus
TTTTTTTTTTTTTTTTTGGTTGGGTTGGGAACAACCTCTATTTATTATGTAATTATGTGCATCTTATAACACAGTTCCGATTGTGTTGGTGTTGATTCAGTAATTCACTAAGAGAACACTAGGGGGCATGCTGCCTGGGCGTGGTGGGGCTTACCTGACTTCATTATAACAGCACATCCAGAAGGTGTTTTCATTAAAAATGGCAGCTAGTCATGAAGGCGGGTTATTGGCTAGCACTTTCGCTTTGCACCTCCAGGGTCCAGGTTCGATTCCCACCTCTTGGTCTGTGTACATGGAGTTTGCATGTTTCTCCCCATGCTTGGTGTGTTTCTTCCAGGTACTCTGGTTTCCTCCCACAGTCTAAAGACATGCAGATTAGGGTAACTGGTGTTCCAAATGTGTCCGTAGTGTGTGAGTGTGAGTGTGCACCGCGCCTTGTGCCCTCAGGCTCATGGTATAGGCTCCAGGCCCACCACGACACCTCTGTATACAGGATAAAGCGGTATAGACGATGAGAGAGTATGTGACATACTCATGTTACTGAGAAACCTTAAAGATCTATCACTGTCCTGCAGATGTCACTGAGAGAGTGTGTCAGATGTCAGAAAAGTGTGTAAAGTATTGATTGATTACATTACTGACCTACTAAAGCTGCTCTTATGGAACATTAACAACTCCTGACCAATCAGCACAGAGAACTCAAAATCTCTGTGATCTCAAGTAAACAGTCAGGAGCTGACTTTATTAAAACAGCATATTCCCAAGGCATTTTATTCCTAAGAGGAATAATATAATAATATATTAATAATATGTTATTGAGCATCTTCAAAGATGCGCAAACATCACTGTCCTGCAGATGTCACTAGAGAGTGTGTCAGATGTCAAAACTGTGTTAATACTCTTTTCATTCATCTAGATATATACAGGGAAGCCTGGAGACCTCCCAGGAGACTTTGGACACGAGGTGGGGTACACCCTGGGCAGGGCGCCAATCTATCACTGGGCACACACACGCGCACACACACACACACACACACACACACACACACACACACACACACACACACACACACACTACGGGCAATTTGAGAATGCCAAGTAGCCTAATCTGCATATCTTTGGACTGTGGGAGGAAACCAGAGTATCCCGAGATAACCCACCAAGCACAGGGAGAACATGCAAACTCCACACACACAGAGACCCGAGGCAGGAATGGAATGGAATTGGACCCCTGACCCTGAAGGAGTTAGGCCACAGTGTTAACCACTACGCCACCATGAGACCTCAACAGCAATGTGGTCCAAAGTAATGCAACGTGTACTTTGGCATGACATGTGTTATGTAGATAATCTGATAGACTACAACAGATCTTTACAAGACCCATAACAAAAAAAAAATATCATTTTGCATTAGTGATTAGATTTAAACCTATAAATTCTTACAAGCAATTAAACCCCTTTCTTAAATTTAACCTTAACCTACACAGGTCTCCTTGCATTTATATTGCTCAGAGATCAGTCTAATGCACATGCAGACACACCTGTCTCTGCATATCTCTGCAGCGCTCATACCGTCCACTGGATTCCTTTATCAGGGTTTATTCGTTGCCTGGAACTGGGACAGAATCAGAAAAGCTTCCTGTCTCTAGAGAGAGCCCTAAAATTAAGATTTCTCACAGTGGCCTACTAAGTTCTCACATTTCTCACCCACAGGCCCTGGAAAGCAAAACAGGATAATAAGAGGATGGGGGGGGGGGGGGTGTAATATTGATATAAAGTATAATAGATATAATAGAATTTCCAAGTCACTGTGTGCTGATAAATGAGACAGAGCGCTCAGATGTAAAATTGTTTATAGTTCAACCTCATTACAACGTCCTGGTCCGTGTGACATCACTCTTTTCCCAACAACCACGTCACAGCAGACTTAAGGCAAAATGACTTATAATGTTACAAAACATGTCTGAATAAATATACTGAGACTTTAGAGAGTTGACCAGTTAGTATTCTTGTATATAAGCGTGCAGTTGGTTCGCAGGTTTTTAAATGATTAAATATTCCTCTACAGCTGCATGTATTTTACTTCATCTTTATACTTTATGTACAGTATCCAGAATTGCATTTAAGTGTGGAAGACTGTAAGCCATGTACACGTACCATTAAAACGTTAGCTAGACTGGCTAGCCTGTTTATCCTATATGTGTATTTTATATATATATATACTCTACTTTTCTATTGTGTGCTGGTAAATGCAAAGTATTTGTACAGTGTGTGCTGTACAATTCTGGGAAAACCACGGCACGTTGCAAATCTACTCCAGTCCAGGTGTTGTGTAACCTTTACACTCTGTTTATACTACGGAGCTGCTGCATTCTTAAATCGGATTGGTCAAAGGAATTGAATTGTTTTTAAAACATCACAAGATGGCTTTGATGGCAAGATGTTTTTTTGTTTGTTTGTTTGTTTGTTTTGCAATAGTTATTTACAGTAATAACAACGAGTTATTTCATGCAGCATCACTTGCTTTGTGTCTGTTCCTCACCCCTAACTACAGCCAGTTCATTTTCAAATGTGTTCTTGATAGAAATTATATCATTTTGTAAAAAGGAGTTTGCAGTGCTGTGCGGCTATGAAGCCACATTCTTTTCATAAGGAATGTACACAACCATACACAGCAGGATATGCAGTGAAAGGTGGCAAGAGGCAAATTACACTAGAAAAAGAGTGTGAAATATACAAATATAGAGATACAATAAAATAGAAATATATAGAATGTATGTATAGAGAGAGAGAGAGAGAGAGAGAGAGAGAGAGAGAGAGAATGTACAATGTTAAAGGTGTAAAATGTATAAATTATCCGGAACGTGCAAAATAAAAAGGGTGTGGCATTATTTCCCATTCTGCTTTTGAGTTAACAACGCACATTTCTCTCTCTCACTCTCTGAGTAGTTTTGTTGT
This sequence comes from Clarias macrocephalus, assembly GCA_011419295.1. Classification (NCBI taxonomy): domain Eukaryota; kingdom Metazoa; phylum Chordata; class Actinopteri; order Siluriformes; family Clariidae; genus Clarias; species Clarias macrocephalus. The sequence continues at coordinate 2,958 of JAAGKR010012467.1, forward strand.
GTAAGAACTTTTCATTTGTAACCTCTCTCTCTCTCTCTCTCTCTCTCTCTCTCTCTCGCTGTGTGTGTTTGTGTCTTTAAAAGGCAGTAATCCTTCCTCTTTGCCTTATTTAAACAGTACTACAGATTTACCTGTGGACTGATGAGAATGGAGCACTCCTATTGGCTGGGATGCCTGTGACTGCTCATACTGGACACACCCTAAAAACCCTGGCTGAGCTTCTGCCTTATTGGGGGATTGCAGTCACCTGTGCAGTACCTGATAAGGAGAGGAGAGGAGAGGAGAGGTGGCCTAACTGACTTCCTGACTGTGCAGTTTTTTTTTTCCTTTTCTGTGTCTAATGGTGTGCTGTTGCCTTATAAGGACATAACTATTTCCAAATCCCAGTACTACCATGAAATATCATATAGGGCTGATACTCAGAGAGTGGATTAACCTGGCATTGTGTGTTATATAATAAAAAATTATAATATAAAAAAACAAACAAGCGAGTGTATACTGTAAACAACTTTATTTAAATAGGTGTACATGTATACCAAAGACTTATATCAAACTAAAAACATGAATAAATCAATAAATAAAGAATAGTTGTTGTTTTTTGTAAATTATTTTAGACAACGCATTTCCTTCTTTCCCACTTCCGCTTTCTATAATCACGTGACACCGGCAGTGCCGCTCTCCTCGTCACGTGACTTACCGAGAGCTCGCCATAAAAGGACATCAGCTGAGCCTGTTTTTTCTTCTTCTTTTTTGTTAAAGAGACAGTACCCCTTTAAAGCGAAACGTCTTCCCATGGAGCTGGGCGTCATTTAAAGTCATTTTATTTCTCCTTAGTTCCTCTAAGATTTACAGAAATGCAAAGGTTAAGAAGCATTTTTAGTTTTTACTTGTTTTTGTGGAAAAACTTTCCAAACATGTTAGATTAGGTGGCATATAAGATAAGGCGGCAACAATGGCGTAGTGTTTAGCAAACCGGGCACACTGGTTTCCTCCCACAGTACAAAAACATGCAGCTAAATGGCGTTCCCAAATTCCCCGTAGTGTGTGTGTGTGTGATTAAATGTGTGAGTGTGTTTTTGTGTGTGTGTGTGTGTGTGTGTGTGCCCTGCGATGGATTGCCACACTGTCTCATGTCCTGTGTCCCCTGGGATAGGCTCCAGGCCCCCCATGAACCTGTACACAGAAAAAATGTAACTTCAAATGTTATTTGTCACATAAACAGTTATACACAGTACGATATGCAGTGAAATGCTTATATGATCGCCCATGACCTATAATAATAATAATAATAATAATAATAATAATAATAATAAAAGAAAATAGAGTATTCAAAGAAAGAATATGAAATATGTAAAACATTATACAAAATAACATACAATAAAAACATTATACAAAATATAGAAAATATAGAAAACTTTAAGTTATAAAATGTTACATTTATAATATGTACAAGTAATAAAATAGAATTGAAAGGGAATTGAAATAGAAAAGCAATGTCCAGTCACGAGCAGAACAATGTAAAAAGTTCATGGTGTGCAAAATGTAGACCATGTGCATTAATGTGCAGTGTGCAGTGGCGTATGAGACGAGGGAGTATTATTGTTCTATTCTTGAGCGAATAAAGGCAGCAGATCAGAGTGTTTAGTTCTGTGTGGTGTTGTGATTGAGAGTCCATAAAGAAGAAGCTCCTCCTCAGTCTCTCTGTGTTGGCCTTCAGGGAGAGGAAGCGCTTTCCTGACCGCAACAGAGAGAACAGTCCATTGTTGGAGTGGCTGAGGTCCTTCACGATCTTCCTGGTCTTGATCCATGCAGGACAGCTCGTCTGTGCTGTTCATGAACCAGGTTGTGATGTTTCCTGTCAGGATGCTCTCTATGGCGCAGGAGTAAAAGTTCCTAAGCAACATGGTCTCTCAAGCAGCCGAGGTGGTGGAGATGCTGCCGGGCCTTCTTCACTATAGTGTTGATATGACAGGACCACCACAGGTCCTGCGTAATCTGACCACAGCGGTATCAGAAGCTGTCTGATACTTTGGTAAAGCGGTATAGACGATGAGTGAGTGAGAGATCTTTTAAAGTTATTTGGGTCTGAAGTTGAAGCTCAAGTCTGTGATCTAACAGCAAACTAAAATAAATCAGTGACACATGTGTAACTAAATGACATAAAGGCATAACAAAGAGCAGAGAGTGCTTTGCATGGGCTCTTCCCACTGTGATATACAGTATATAATGAATATAACACTGAGTGCTGTGCTGTTAGAGGAAAATATTAAACAATGTGCTGGTGGTGCTGGTGCTGTTAAATGGTCTCTTAAGTTGGTGACACGGTGGCGTAGTGGTTAGTCACACATCCAGGGTCCAGGTTCGAATCCCGCCTCGGGTCTGTGTGTATGGAGTTTGCATGTTCTTCCTCTGCTTGGTGGGTTTCCTCCGCGTACTTCGGTTTCCTCCCACAGTCCATAGACATGCAGATTACTTGGTTTTTCCAAATTGCCCATAGTGTGTGAATCTAACAGCAGTAAAAATGGGAATGAATACAGAGGTCACCATTGGCCTGAAAGTAGCTCTGGTGTGGAGTTGTTAAAGCAGCTATAAACAACCTTTACCTTATCAGTCTCTTGTGTTTTAACATTTTCTTCAAAATATTATCCAGAAACCACAAAAAGTGTTCAACTCCATTGTAATGTCTGCTGCGCCTCTAACACTGTTATATACATAATGCGTTAATTATGTTCATACAAACCAGTGTAAAAATGACCTGAAGGACGCCTGCTGTGACCACGTCCGCTTTAAGGTCCTCGGTGTAGATTTTATATGTATGTGCAGACACTTTGTACTTACAATGTAATAGCAGTTAGCATTCAGCATTTCTATAGGCACAGGTTTTATAATGCGTGAGGTTGCTGGGGATCAGCGAAAATTCCAGACAAAAAGGTCTGAAACTAAACTGAGGCTCAGGCTTTATGTGGTGACACAGGGTCCCCGTGGTGCGCACGCATTTCTCATGAATGGACTTTAATGCCTTCTCTAAATGTTACTCTATACTGTAATGGTAGAAATGTTCTTTGTGTCTATGCAAATGTTTGCTTTGTCTATCATGCATACACATGTACATAAATACACACTCTTTCTACACCTTTCTCTTTGTTTGTAGAAAGTGGTTAGATTCGCCTTTTAATTATGCGCTTCTTTAAAACTAAAAAGAAAAAGTTATTCTCAGACACGGGATATATTTTTAAACGCAGCTGAAAAGCAACCCTAAAGGCTAAGCTGACCATACTAGTGTAGCTAACATGATGACTGAGACTAAAGCTGGTTTCGCACATTCTCCTCTAAGACACTTATTTAGCATCAGCAACTGAAATGAGTGTGATCTGAAATTGTTTTAACTCAAATGTATTTTTATATTTTTCTACTTCAATTATTATTTTGGAAAATAATTTTCTAAAGATTTCTGGATTTATATTTGTGTTGTTGTTTTTTTTGGGGGGGGGGCAATGTGTGTGTGTGTGTGTGTGTGTGTGTGTGTGTGTGTGTGTGTGTGTGTGTGTGTGTGTGAGGAGGCACAGGATGCAAAGGTCGCTTCTCTATTGTTGTGCGATTTAAAGGTTAAAAGAAAAAAGAACTGCATACAGAATGCTGCGTGCTCAATTTTAGCCCAACTTCCTCTTTCGTTTCGAGAGAGGAAGATTAGAGGAGGTTCCTATTTCAGATTTGCTTCATGACTTTTCTTTTGCCTCGCCCTCCTTGAAAAAATCCTTAAAAGGCCTTCAGTCCTTTCCATATTATAGATTCTCAGAGTGCTGATATTAGCCGACTCCCACACTCCCACACACACACACACACACACACACACATTCATTGAGAATGACATTAACACAAAACCCTGAAACTGTAACACATACCAAAGGAGAGTAGAATACCCATCATACTTGGATGCACACACACACACACACACACACACACACACACACACACACACACACACACTTATAGAGAATGCTAACGAAAGACCTATCCCCATTCTTAAAGCGATACAACATCACTCTTAGTCATCTGTGTGATCTCTTTACAGGTCAGCGATCCCCTTGATTAGCATAATCGTTCCTGCCTGTATTATCTGTTTCTAAACCAAGCTGTGTGTCTGAGTCACTGTGTATGATGAAGGATATGATCCTGTCAAGGGCATGGCATGTTTGCTTGAATAACGTAAATGCAAACATAAAATTTGTCTTACTTCATCGAGCATGAATCTTGCCCTTCCAACTCCCTTAGTGATCCTGACACACCCTCTCTTCAACATATAATTAAAATGTACCAATAAAAAGTATTTGTCCTAAAAAGGCTTCTATGAAATCCAAGAGTAAAAAATACACAGATTTTAATTTGTGTGTTTTTTTAATGACCTGACGCCTTAGTTTCAGTAACACGTACAGGGCAGAATGGTTTTATCATGTGAGGCCCAAGTAAGATATTTTCAACATGAATTCTGAATATGAATGAAACTCATTAACTAATAACGCAGTTAAAGCTACTTTAAAGTTCATGCTTTCCAAGTCAGTTTCAGGTTGATTAAAAAAAAAAAAAAAAAAAAAATTATCAGTCTCTCATTCCACACATAGTAAACATTCCACACAGGGCACATCAGACCTTGTGGAATCTTAGCCATGGTTAAGATGTACTGCTTAATTAGAATTTTGCTTCATAATTATAGATTATTTATAGTTACATGTTCAAAAAGTTAAAAGTTATCCGTAATGCGCATGTGTAGTAGATCTCGATGTGAGTTTAAACTAAAGCTAGGGCAGTTTGTTAGCTGTCATATCGAGAAGGAAACTTTCTTAAGCATATGCATAAATTTTACATTAACTGTACTAATAAACCAGGTTTCCTTTGGGTGATCTGCTTCCCTTCCACAGTCCAAAGACATGCAGAGTAGGTTAATTAGGGCTTCCAAATTGTCCGTAGTGTGTCAGCGTGTGTGTGTGTGTGTGTGTGTGTGTGTGTGTGTGTGTGTGTGTGTGTGTGTGCGCTTGTGCCCTGCATTGGATTAGCACCATTGACACTGTTATCCCAACCTGGATAAAACAATCAAATAAACTGAAAACCATTATAGCTGCCACAACATAAGTTATAACATGAACTGATTTGTTTTACAGACGTACCATAGCAGCTATGATGTTTTTTCTGTACTTTTGATTGTTTTATCAGGTTAAGATGACAGTATTGTGTATGATATGTGCTCTGTACACCTCCCTATGAAAGAGGGTTTACTTTTAAAATGATAGCAAGTTAGAAATCATGTATTATTATAAAGCTGTATGGCACACAAATCACGTCTGATCACATCGTAACGCCGTGATATAACTGCTCAGCAAAAAGAAGGAACTTTTTAACACAACGGAAGAGCACAAACTCCTCACTTAACACACAGTGCTGTCTGGCCCACATTATAATCCTTACACACACTCACACACACATGCATGGGGCGTGGATGCAGCACATTTCTGTGACACTACCACAGATCTGATGCCTTGTGATTACAATTATTGTATATTAATCATTATAATGACTATAATTGGTGTAAAAATCTGTTTATTTTAATGCAAAAACCCACTACAGTGAAGTATTGTTCATATAGTAGCACTGTATATCATTTCCTTTTAACAAATGAATGGGAGTTAACCACGCCCATGTTGTGGCTCCAAACCCGGAAGCGACCCACATCATAGCGTGAGGCAATACTGTGAGCTTTAAATTTGCATTATTTAAAAAGAAAAACGAGTGCTGTTTCACTGAAAGAATAAACGAAAAACATCATGTTGTTTGATTGCTTACTTATATATAGGATGTGTATATTGCGTTTATATGAAATGAAAAGTCCATTCAGGAATCGAGTCTGTCACTGAAGCCATTTAAAATATGCCATATATTCCAAACTACGCCAGTAAATCACAATTCCTGAATGAAAAGCGTAATTATATGCGTATTGAGACGTGCTTATTCTTTAGACTTTAAGTAAACTAGCATGATAAATATTTTACGCTTGCATTGGTGAATCATTAACGCTTATACAATAGAGCGGGTCCATTAAGATGAATATTTAAACATCAATCCTATTTATTGCATAGTTCTGGGGGAAAAGGTCGTATTTCGTCTATAAATCCTCCTTTAGCCGTTAGCCAGTGCCTCAGGCACACACAAGCTTCTCTCTTAAACTTGAATTTCAAGCAACGGGCCTGAAACACGCCAACTGGGTAACGGCTAACCAATCAGAACACGCGATGCCGAAAGTTTACCATATATGGAAGTCGCCGGCCACCGCTTCGGGTATAAAAACAGCAGCGTCCCCGGCTTAGATGCTAGTCCGAGTTTTGCTGTGCACTCACTAACAAGGGGCTTTTTACATCTAACTACATACCTGCTAAATCTAATTCATCGGTAAGACGCTTTTCTTTGGTCTTTTTGTTTCAGGTTTTTCTCATTATGTTTGCATGCATTTTTAAGATATTATGTAGTTTGTGTTTTTCCTATTGTTACCTCATATGTCTAATAAGTTATACGTGTATATATATTTGCTTATGGTAGAACTAATGTTTAATGCTACATATTTTGCAAACCATTACTGAGCGTGGGAGAGTGTTGGCTTATTTCCTGTCTGGCTTATAGAAAATGTCTTCATTTATGACCGTTTTTGCGTGTAATGAGAAAATGGATGGAATATACTAGAAGCCTTGCTCTGACTAGCCTGTGCAAGTTTGAATGGTGGGTGTGGCTGATGCTCCTCTGCTGGCATTTGTTAAGTCATTATATTATGATTTTTTTTTTTTTTTTTTTAATGAATGAGACGTATGACTGTTTACTTCAGTTAGATGTGTAAGAAGGACGTAATAGAGAGGTGGGGTGTAAGTGAGATTGTGGAGGTAATGCAACTTGTTTGACTTCCAACCGCAGTTGAACACGAAAGAAGTAGTAACTTGGCGAGTGTTACATTTCTTATGCGTTTAAAGGCAAGTTTTTATGTGTAAAAGTGCCGAATAATGCTGATGGCGGGGATAATGGTGTCCATTCAGCGTAGCGCATAATGAGGTTGTGTAAAATGGGGAGTGGTGGCAGCGCACGAGCCGGTCGAACTTATCGCCATATAAGGCAATCCCGAGTCTGCCTGGCGACTTCCTTTGTCTCAAACCGCTCAGTTTTGGCTTTGCACATGCGCGCCGCCTACTGGTGATGTACTAAAATTCCCTTATAAAGAAAGGGCGTGTGCATGCCTCAGGCGCTCGCCACTCCTCCTCTTAGTTAAAGCAAGTGAGTCAGGTGTTTGTATTTGGGGTGTTGCCCAATTTCACTTTTTTGTTCTTTTTTTCTTTCCCCTGTAACAGCCATGGATGAGGAAGTCGCTGCTCTGGTTGTTGACAATGGCTCCGGTATGTGCAAGGCCGGCTTCGCTGGGGATGATGCTCCTCGTGCTGTCTTCCCTTCCATTGTTGGTCGTCCCAGGCATCAGGTAAGTTATTTTTGGGAAAGCCTATTTCCTTTGGGAAGACATCCTCTACCATAAGGTCCCTATATATTGGCATTAATTGCTCTTACAAATCACTGCAGATCTCTCCTACAGTATGATTAAGTCCCACTTTTATAGTTGGGGTTTCTTAACAGTAAACCTGCATTAATCTTAAAATGTTGCTGTAGTAACAATAACCCTGGAGACTAATCTGCCACCAGTCTGGGGTGGCATGACCACATGTGCCCCACCTTGAACTATGGGGTCATGTATGATTGCGCAGTTTCTTTGGAATATGTTCAGATGATTAGATCACCCAGAAGGGCATTCAAGCAAGCCTATAGCAAAACAATGTACAATTGGAAACTCCTCATGCTTTCAAATGTGCTGGTCTTTTGCATGACTAGGATTTGCATACAAGATCATGACTTTGATGCTGCAGCACTAGATTTGGCTTTGCATGCCATTTCTGTCCCTTGAAAGATCAAACATGTTTTTGGTTGCTTTTTGCCCAAATGGTGGTCTAGATGTGTTCAAGCTGTGTTTTTTTTATAATGTGGATGCCTTCTCTTGTAGGGTGTGATGGTTGGTATGGGACAGAAGGATTCCTACGTAGGAGATGAGGCTCAGAGCAAGAGAGGTATCCTGACCCTGAAGTACCCCATTGAGCATGGTATCGTGACTAACTGGGATGACATGGAGAAGATCTGGCATCACACCTTCTACAATGAGCTGCGTGTGGCCCCTGAGGAGCACCCCGTCCTCCTAACAGAGGCCCCCCTGAACCCCAAAGCCAACAGGGAGAAGATGACCCAGGTATGCAATGTGCCAAATACAGGAAGTGGCTTCTTTCCTGCTCTTAACTTAATTTCTCCATCTTTTTATTCATCTTTCTCCTTAGGGTTTCCATCTTGTATTCTGAGCTTTCTTTCTATTTGGAGTCTACAGGTTCCTGCTTTTCTACTGCATGAGTTTTAGAACTTTAACTCTTTAGCACTTCACTAACCTGATGCATGTGTTGACATAAAGGTGTGCAAATGACCTGTGTTCTTTTGTTTAGAATTATGGTTATGTAAATGTTTCAGCTGCTTGAACCAGTGTGAACCTTTTAAGCAAGCCTGAAGTGCTTTACCATCAAATAACAAGCATCTTTTTATTTTCTCTTTTTGAACAGATCATGTTTGAGACCTTCAACACACCCGCCATGTACGTCGCCATCCAGGCTGTGCTGTCCCTGTACGCTTCTGGCCGTACCACAGGTATCGTGATGGACTCCGGAGATGGTGTCACCCACACTGTGCCCATCTACGAGGGTTACGCTCTGCCCCACGCCATCCTGCGTCTGGACTTGGCTGGCCGTGACCTCACGGACTACCTGATGAAGATCCTGACCGAGCGTGGCTACAGCTTCACCACCACAGCCGAGCGTGAAATCGTGCGTGACATCAAGGAGAAGCTCTGCTATGTCGCTCTGGACTTCGAGCAGGAGATGGGCACCGCTGCCTCCTCATCCTCTCTGGAGAAGAGCTATGAGCTGCCTGACGGACAGGTCATCACCATCGGCAATGAGCGTTTCCGCTGCCCTGAAGCCCTCTTCCAGCCCTCTTTTCTGGGTGAGCATGAATGCTGGCTTTAAATCAAAACCAGTGTTGCTCAAAATGGTAGTTCAGTGTGTAAAGGATCTTGTTTTCCTTCTCAGGTATGGAGTCCGTTGGTATCCACGAGACCACCTTCAACTCCATCATGAAGTGCGACGTCGACATCCGTAAGGATCTGTATGCCAACACTGTGATGTCTGGTGGTACCACCATGTACCCAGGCATTGCTGACCGCATGCAGAAGGAGATCACCTCCCTTGCTCCTTCCACCATGAAGATCAAGGTACCCATTTACTCTATACATTTTTGGTTAAAACAAATCCTGAGACGTGTGCCTGTACTAAAACTCCATCTCTTCTCTTCTGTCTAGATCATTGCTCCTCCTGAACGCAAGTACTCTGTCTGGATCGGTGGCTCCATCCTGGCCTCCCTCTCCACCTTCCAGCAGATGTGGATCAGCAAGCAGGAGTATGACGAGTCCGGCCCATCCATCGTCCACAGGAAGTGCTTCTAAACAGGACTGTAACCACCACAGTCGTGCCCCTGTGCCGGCTTTCAAAAAATAAAATCCAATGACCAACATGCCTTCCCCTCTCTGATAAGACCACACACGGGCATGGCTTCTGCTCTGTACGATGCACTGCCTCGAGACGAGGAAACTGGAATTTCTCTGAAGTTTCTTTTTCTAACAGGGGGAGGAGCTTTTTCCCCAAGAGGACTCAATGTACATTTCTTTTTAGTCATTCCAAATAGCGTCATGTTTCACACATTTCCATCCACTCTGCCCATGTCTCTGTGGGACATACATGACCTTGTTAGTGTTTATGTAAATTATGTACTTGATACAAATGTTTGTTTTTTTTTTTTGTACCTCAGCCTTAAACTTGGTCCATTTGTTCTGTTCTATAGTGGAAGAGGGGGGTAAGCTTTACCCTTTAGAGTGAGCTTCCCTCGGGGGTTATGGGTAAAGGATCTGTGAGCCAAGGTGTCTCTGTACACTGACATGAGAAATAAAATGTGCACATGTAAAACTCAACTACCTGATGTATGCTTGTTTTAATATGCACACTTCACACAGTAATACTGACACAAATATCTAGACATGGTACTTTTTGCGATTTACTTTAATTGTTTAAAGGTGCATAACATTAAGGAAATAGAAATCTACATAAACTCTCTAGATTGTCTAAATGTCAGTGACGCTAACAATGAGAATTGTAGGAGTCTCCTGTGACTGGTGTTTTAACTTGGCCAGCAAAATAGTTCCTGATTTCTGTATTTGTAACTGGGGAATAAATTTTAGTTTTGTGAAGAAATTGTAAAGGCATTTTAAAGACACTGCTAAGAAGTTTGTCATGGAGTTTGGTAACCTACTGGCTTTCTCAATTTTGGGTGTTTTAATGTGGAGATTATGGGTGTTATTAAAGTGTTAATGATCACTTGATTAAATACAAATTGGGTGAGCAATATGGGTTTAGGGCAAAAATACCCATGCTCCATCAGTGATGGGCCAATCTCTTAATATTTGTCACAGCTTGGCTAAAACTTTTCTAGTTAGCTGCAGATTATTTTTGTTCTGGAAATTATAAAACCTTTTATATTGCAGTGGAGTTGACTCAGAATGGCTTATTTTACAAATGCAGGTATGTGTGGTGAGCCTGGTTACTATGGCCTTACTACTGTTTCATTAGTTACACATGAAGTGTAATGATTCTGGTATATTATAAAATAATACAAAAATCCAAGTTTGTTCCAGATTCTGCAAAAGTCTTTCATAAGACAGGAGAGCAAATGGTATACTTGTAATTCTGTAGTAGAAAAAAAAGGGCCTCAAAAGGACATGTTTTTATTGTTGGGGTTAAATTATGGAATGATAAATTTAATTGCTCTGTTGGTTTTCAAAGGAATGGTCTGCAAGGTTATATTTAAGGGACACAAATGTGATCTTTCCTTCAAAAATCTTGTTTTGATGTATGAATGGTAGTTTAAAAAAAGAAAAAATGTATATAGTGCTGGTCATTATTGGCACCCTGCCCTTAATTCATTATTTAAACAATATAAAACCACAATGCAAAGCGAAAAATCCAACCTTTACTTGAATTACAATTATTCAGTTTACATGTGGCCACAATTATTGGCACTGCTGTTAATACTTCGTACAAAGCACTTAATCTGTAACATTTCACAAGATTGGAGAATACAGATTTGAACATTCCTTTCCTTACACAATCTTTCTAGATCATCCAGAGTCCTGGGTCCTCTCTCATGCACTCTCCTCTCCAGCTCACCCACTGGTTTTCAATTGGGTTGAGGTTTGGGGACTGAGATGGCCATGAGAGGAGCTTGATTTTGTGTCTGCTGAACCATTTGTGTGTAGATTTCACCACATGTTTTGGGTCATTATCCTGCTGAAAGACCCAATGATGACCCATCTTCAGCATCACAGATCCTCCACCGTACTTCACGGTGGACATGGGGTGCTTTCTTGCTTACCCATCTTTTGTTTTATGCCTGACCCAGACAGTGTTTGTTACCAAAATGCTCGATCTCAGTCTCTGAGATCTGACCACAGCACACAGTCCCAGTTGGAGTCCCAGGGAACTCCAGACATTTATGTTTGTGATTGTAGGTGAGAAATTTTATTTCCTTGCATGCCTCCCAAACAGCTTGTTGTCTGATGGTTGTGTGACCACAAGGTGCCACTTTTTGATGCAGTTCTCTAACAGTGAGGTTTGGAGATTTTTTTTACTTCTCTTCCCGTCCTCCACACTGGGCGTGGGGGCAAAGACACACTCAGGTCCTTGTTCAGCCTTGTTTGTCACTGTTCCAGTTGTTTTAAAGTTCTTAATGATTCCTCTGACTGTAGATGTATGGGCAAGTTTAGGCAACTGGTGCCTGACTTATGAAGGTCGACACACATCTGACTTACTTGAATGGGGTGTTCGCTTGTCTTTCCCATGCTGATGAGTGGATAAGAGAAATAGGCCTCTGTGTCATGTCATATTTATACAACAGGGAAACAGGAAGTCAGGAATTATTAATCAAAAGTTTCTAGATCTTCTGATTAACTTTATAAACTACAGTAAAAATGACAAAAATGCTCCCTTTACATTTACTTTATCGGAATTGTTAGAGACGCTGATAATTGTGTCTTTGGAGTTAAAATGGCGGTATACTAGATGTCTCCGTAAAACAACAAAAAAGTAGTGCATTAATAATAATTTAGGTACTGTATTTTTGAAAGTGAGACTGTTGAGCTTTTACTGCTCTCATGTAGGATCTACAGTATGTACAGTCGTGGCCAAAAGTTTTGAGAATGACACAAATATAAGTTTTCACAAAGTTTGCTGCTAAACTGCTTTTAGATCTTTGTTTCAGTTGTTTCTGTGATGTACTGAAATATAATTACAAGCACTTCATACGTTTCAAAGGCTTTTATTGACAATTACATGACGTTTATGTAAAGAGTCAGTATTTGCAGTGTTGGGCTTCTTTTTCAGGACCTCTGCAATTCGACTGGGCTGCTCTCAATCAACTTCTGGGCCAAATCCTGACTGATAGCAGCCCAGTCTTTCATAATCACTTCTTGGAGTTTGACAGAATTAGTGGGTTTTTGTTTGTCCACCCGCCTCTTGAGGATTGACCACAAGTTCTCAATGGGATTAAGATCTGGGGAGTTTCCAGGCCATGGACCCAAAATTTCAACGTTTTGGTCCCCGAGCCACTTAGTTAATCACTTTTGCCTTATGGCTCGGTGCTCCATCGTGCTGGAAAATGCATTGTTCTTCACCAAACTGTTGTTGGATTGTTGGTAGAAGTTGCTGTTGGAGGGTGTTTTGGTACCATTCTTTATTCATGGCTGTGTTTTTGGGCAGCATTGTGAGTGAGCCCACTCCCTTGGATGAGAAGCAACCCCACACATGAATGGTCTCAGGATGCTTTACTGTTGGCATCACACAGGACTGATGGTGGCGTCACCTTTTCTTCTCCGGACAAGCCTTGTTCCAGATGCCCCAAACAATCGGAAAGAGGCTTCATCTGAGAATATGACTTTGCCCCAGTCCTCAGCAGTCCATTCGCCAGACTTTCTGCAGAAGATCAATCTGCCCCTGATGTTTTTTTTGGAGAGAAGTGGCTTCTTTGCTGCCCTTCTTGACACCAGACCATCTTCCAAAAGTCTTGGCCTCCCTGTGTGTGCAGATGCGCTCACACCTGCCTGCTGCCGTTCCTGAGCAGCTCTGCACTGGTGGCCCTCCGATCCCGCAGCTGAATCCTCTTTAGGAGACGATCCTGGCGCTTGCTGGACTTTCTTGGACGCCCTGAAGCTTCTTAACAAG
>JAAGKR010012468.1:0-16393 GCA_011419295.1 Clarias macrocephalus
TTTATGCTGTTTAATTCTGTTTATTTATTTATTTATTTATTTTTATTGTACAGCACTTTGGTCAACTTCGGTTGTCTTTAAATGTGCTATAAATAAATAAATTTGACTTGACTTGACTTGCCTTGAAAAAGTATTTGCTCCCTCCCTGAATTTTTACATTTGTCACACTTACATGATTCAGATCATCAAACTAATTTGAATATGAAACAAAAAATGAAGTGAACACAAAGTAAAAGAGTAGGAGTAAATAGAAATAGCAGTTTTTAAATGATGGCCCTATGTGAAAAAGTAATTGCTCCCATTGCTAAATAAACTGTGAATTTTACTTGCCACTCCCATGCCTGATTACTGTCAGAGCTGTTGAATCAAGAAATCACTTACATAGAACCATGATGACAAAGTAAAGTATGCTAAAAGGTCTAAAGAAAAAGCAACATAATCTAAAGAAATTCAAGAAGATGAAGAAACAAAGTACTGTGGTAACTCATTATACAAATGCCCTGTCTCACAAATTTTTGCCTTAAGAACTGAAATTTTGCAAGAAACGTGCCTCGGCATGTGAAGCATTTTTGTCAGGGAGTTGTTCAAATCTTGTTTGTGTCAGTGGAAAGCCAAGGGAAGCGAGTTTGCGTAAGGGTTCACCCCTAGAGGGCACTGTTTGCCCTTTAAGTTTGTTTTTGTAGTTTTTGTTAGTAGACTCTGAGTAGTTTCTCAGAATGCACCTCGGTCAGGTGAGGAGAGTGCTCACCTGAACCGAGGTAGCTCGTTAAACATCCTATAAATAGCTGTTAGTTTTGGGAAACTGGGTTGAGCATTAAATATTATTGCCAAGTGGGCATTCTTTTGTGTTTGGTTTTATTTCAGTTCACATTCTGTTTAAGTTGTGTTATGTAACATAGTTTAAAGAAAGGCTCTAGTTTTGTTATATTTATGTTCATTGTGTCTGGATTCATGGAGCTGTGTTTTATGTAGTAGTTTGTCTCATGTTCTGTGTGTCTCCAGTGTTTGTTTGCCTCTTGTTTAATTCCGAGTATGTCTAGTTCCTTGTATGTGTAGTTTTTGTATTAGTATGTTTAGCCACATGAATGTTTAGCCTCCAGTAGGTTTAGCCACTAGTGGCTTTAGTCTCTAGTAGGTTTAGCCGCTAGTTTGGATTAGCCTCTTGTGTGCTTAGCCTGGTATGTGTTCGTTTCCCCTGTAGGTTCAGTCACTAACCAGCTTAGTTACTAACCCTAATAGTTACTAACTCGGTTAGGTCATCACCCTCTTGCTACAATAACCAGTTTAGATACTAACCCATCTAACCACTAACCCGTTCAGTCTCTAGTCTCTCCCTATCCCTAGTCCTGTCCCTAGTCTCTGTGTCTTTAGTTAGGTTCAGCTCTTAGCCTTTGGTTCAGCTCTTAGCCTGTGTTTGTTAAAAGAGCCTGTGTTTGCGTTTTGTCTTTTTATTAAAAAAAGAAAGACTGTTATCAACCCCTCTGCGCCTATGCCTGCCCTTTTTGCCCACAGCAACATCAGCCAGCAATAACACCTGACAGTTTGTGTATTTTTTATTTTTTTGTATTTTGTGCAAAATACAAAAAATACAGATTACTTTATTTACATAAATAATATATATATTAAGTGATTTGATTGATGTTATAAATAAAAATATGAAGGTACGGTTTTAGAACACCTGGTACCTTTACAGATATGAAATCAGATGCGAGACAATCAACAGACCGAAACTAGAGCTATTTATATGTGTATTAGCTGCAGGTGATGACAATCAACATGTGACAAAGGTGCATTCCAATTGGCCTGAAGTACCCTGCAAAGTATACTTTACAGGGTGTTCAGCCATGTTAAGTGTGATTTCAAACCGCAAGGAGCAAAAATGTTCAAAGGGTACTGTGGATGGTGTAGGGAACGAGTGAACAACAGGTCTTCACTTCACCAGAAAAGGGAAGCTCGAAGAAGGACTTATATCTTTTTCATTATTATTTAGGATGACATCTTATTAAAAGGGCACAACAATCAACAATCTTTAATCAAGAATCCTTAGTGTTATATAGGCTAGTAATCTATATATATATATATATATATATATATATATATATATATATATAAACTCTCCGTACATCTTTAATTATTTTTTTATTATTATTAATCAATCATTTACAAGTTATGCACATTTCAAGAGTATGTTTTATAATGGTATCAGTTCTTGTTTCAGTGTAATATTTCAACAGCAGCAGCAACAGGTATCTGAGGTGCTTATGTTACCTTGGTAACCCACGGAGGAAGTGACGTTTGCACTGGTGACTTCGCTGGGTGTTCCGAATGGTGGAGGTTTGTCTAGGGAAGCTCCCTTTACTGAAATGCCCTGCAAACAGAGCAGGGAGTAGGGAGCACCCTGTGAAATACACTTCGGAATGGTACGGAGCCTGAGAAAGTCCATACTGAACACAGGAGCTGTGTTCCATTCCGCAGTGTACGTCACAGGGTGCTCCCTGATACCTGTGCGGGGAATGTCAGTTAAGGGAACTTCCCTCGACAAAGCACCAGGGACAAACAAAGCTTTTATTTTTTTAACTGAGCCGTTTCCCTCCCGGAGGTTTGGAATCGCACTTAACATGGCTGAACACACTTTGCAGTATACTTCTCAGGGAACTTCAGGCCGATCAAAAAGCACCTCATGTCTCTGGGTACGAGGCGCCCTCCAGGGGTTATTTCTGACACAGGCTCACCCTATACACATTCTGCTCTTTTTAGTGCACTTTTTAACTGAATGAAACTAAAGCATCTTACTGTTTTGCAACAGGTTCTCAGTGGTGTGGTGAGTTATAGAGAAAATCACACTTTTCACAATCACTTCAAAATCACAATTCACTTGGGTCACAATGCGCACTGAAACTAACATCCTGTACATCCTCAGCTTACTAACATCCTCAGCTTACTAAAATCTTCACATTCCTGTTTAGCTAATAGCAAAGGACAAATCACAAAACCACAGGTTTTATTCCAAACACAAAACACACTGTTATTCTGTTACATCATCCTCCTCTGGAGAAAGAATGTTGTAATACCATTACC
Source organism: Clarias macrocephalus (assembly GCA_011419295.1). Lineage (NCBI taxonomy): Eukaryota > Metazoa > Chordata > Actinopteri > Siluriformes > Clariidae > Clarias > Clarias macrocephalus. The sequence continues at coordinate 3,079 of JAAGKR010012468.1, forward strand.
AAACTTGTATGGTTCATTACTTAATCCTATGAATTTCCAAACCTTAGAAATGTGTTTTTTTGTGGGGGTTTAGTACCTCTCAAACCTGGCTTATGGGAACGACCCTTTGTTCCACCAGTTGTGAAGCACGTGTGTGTCAAACATGCCAAACTTTGGCTTATATAACTTCGGTCAGGTGACATCATCTGATGAGGTGCACCTGCAGGTTATAAATAGGACTGAACTGGACATGTCCTCAGGTCTTTTTGTCTTCAAGGACCGCTTTGTGTGTTTTGAGTGTTTGGGAGAAGAGCACGCTATCCTCGGGCTTGAGGGAGGATGTGAGCATTGCAATCTCCTCCCTATTAAAGTCCTTCACGCTCGGCTCGCCTTCTTTTAAACGAAACCGCGAGCCGCAGCGCATTCCTGGGGTTCTGACGGAAGCGCATGAGTCGGAATCCTCCCTTTCTCTCGCCGGAGCATGAGCCTTTACCGTCCACTTCTCAATCGTGCTCGCAAGACGCTAGTGACAGACGCTGCTTGAACAGGCTAGTGCACCAGGTTCTGCTTTGAGCACAGGACAACTTCATGTCCCTCAGGGCGATTTACATTCCGGGGCATACGAATGTGGGAGCAGATTTACTATCCAGAGAAACTGTGACACATAGGGAATGGAAACTCCACCCCAAAGTAGTCAATCAAATCTGGGAGAGATTTCGTGTTGCAGAGGTGAACCTCTTTGCCACGCAAGAAACAGCATAATGTCCCCTTTACTACTCTCTGAGTCCTCCAGCTCCCCTGGGTCTGGACGTGATGGCCCATACATGGCCCAGACGACGTCTCTATGCATTACCTCCGATAGCTCTGCTCCTGGGAGTCCTGGCGAAGGTCTGTCAACAGGGCTCTTATTGATAGCGACCTGCTGGCCGACTAGAGTGTGGTTCTCAGATCTAATATCTCTCCTCGACGGCTCACCATGGGTGATTCCAGTGAGTAAGGATCTTCTGTCTCAGGCGCAGGGGAGAATATTTAATCCCCGGCCCGAGCTCTTCAACCTTCACGTGGTCTTCCAGCCAGTGTAATTGAAACTATACTAAGTGCTAGGACTCCCTCCACTAGAAGAACTTATGCCCTCAAATGGAGTGTATTCGAAAATTGGTGCATAGTAAAACATGTAGACCCAGTCCACTGGCAAATTGTTTCAGTGCTGGAGTTTCTACAAGAAAATTTGACCTTGGGCTTATGCCCTAGTACTCTCAGAATGTACATAGCCGCTATTTCAGCTTGTCATGTTCTGACTGATGAGGTTTCTGTGGGAAAGCACTCTTTAGTTGCCCGCTTTATTCGTGGAGCTAACTGGTTGAGGCCGCCCACTAGAGCTACAGTCCCTTCTTGGGATCTAGCTATTGTGCTAGACCCCTTTTGAACCACTAGACTCAGGCTGTCAGGCTTCTGACCCTTAAGATGGTTTTTCTCATGGCCATTACTTCTTTGAAGAGAATTTGAGATTTGCAGGCTTTGTCATCCTCCCCATCTTGCTTAGACTTTGCCCCTGGGCTAGTCAAAGCTATTCTGCATTCTCACCTGAACTATCTTCCGAAAGTTCCATTCTTGACTATGCACCCAGTTGTTCTCGAAGCCTTCTGTCCTCCACCATTTACAGCTCCAGAGCAGGAAAATACTTCACTTATTGTGTCCAGTTTGTGCTCTTCAGATTTACATCCACGGCACTAGCCAGTGGTGTGAATCAGAGCAGCTTTTTATATGTTATGTAGGCCGCAGCCGGGGGGCGGCCGCCACTAGACAAACATTGTCACAGTGGGTGAGAGATGATATTGCCCTAGCCTATGAGGCGCAGACTTCACCTACAGTATAGGAATTAGAGCCCATTCGAGCAGGGGGCTCATCAATTGCTCTGGCAAGAGGTGTCCCCTTGCAGCAAGTGTGTGATGCGGCAGGTTGGTCCTCTCCGCACACATTTGTCAGATTTTATAGTTTGGATGTCCATGCCACTCCAGACTCGGGGGTCCTCGAGTTAGCATCCCAGAATTATGTCTGAGACCTCTTTGGTGACTGTGCGCACACATTACACAACCCTGGGGGTCCAGACACTCGAGCATTGAGTGTAGCTTTTGAAAGGGAACGTCTCGAGTTACTTTGCTGTAACCCTGTTCCCTGAAAAAGCGGGAACGAGATGCTGCACTCCAATGTGGGCGTGACCGGATGTCCTTTCAGACAAAAATTTACCTGTGGATGTTTCCGGTTCAGTGCTATTTATAACCTGCAGGTGCACCTCTTCAGTTGATGTCACCTGACCGAGGTTATATAAGCCAAAGTTTGGCGTGTTTGACACACACGTGCTTCACAACCCGTGGAACAAAGGGACGTTCCCATAGTGTTTTCATGCAGCATCTAATAATTGTTCAAATGAGACTACTACTGTATAACTGCTGTGTATAAGAGATAATAAAATATTTTGCTGGAATAGAATCATGATATTTTAAGCTTTTTAATGATGTATTGCGTTTCTTTAAAGGTATCACAGAATTGTGGAAATACTATATATTTGAGCTTTCTGATTGTGCTCCTATAAAGCTCATGTAGTCACCTGTATCATAATCAAAACATTTTGTCTGGCAGTCATACCTGAGACAGATAACACCGCAAGACAAACAATGATGAATCACAGGCTAGATTTAAAGCCACTGATTTTACTAAACCTAGAGACCAGAAAATGGTGTATGGCAGATTCATGATATTGTGATATTTTACAGCTGTCTCATCAGGTATGATTTAATATTAAACTATCATTTAATAATATTGAAACATAGGAGGAATGGAGACAGGTGGTAGGTGCTAATGAGTTGTTAGTTAACTTTTATTTTAGCACTTGTCGTGAATTTAAAGGTTGCATTTACGTTATGTATGTAAATGTAGGTGCAGCTTTTTCCCAGAGGCTGTGAGGATAATGAACTCAAGGAGTCACCAACTTAAGTAAATCTGCACTCAATGACTTGATAAAATCAGGGTCATATTTTCTAAACATGCTGTGTGGTATTTAATTTATTATTTATTATTATATGCTTAGGTTTTACTGGCCTATATACATATACATTTCTTGAGAATGATATTATAAGTAGTAAGTAGTTCTGAGATTCTTCTTAATGTTGGATGTTCTGGGAAACAAATTTCGTTCTTTCATGTTTAACATGTTGAATGACAATAATAAACCTAACCTAACCCTAACCCCATATTAAATGTTAAATTTACTGTACATTTATTTTATTATCTTCCAGGTTTTTGACCTTGCGAGTTGAGGCGTTCTCCGTGGACAACTGTATGTCATTGTAAAACACAGACAGATTCTGTCAAAATGGCAAGCAAGAGCTCTTTTGTGGTTTGTGAAACACCATCCTGGCACAATTACACCAAAACACATACAGTGGAACCTTGGATTACGAGCATAATTCGTTCTGGAAGCGGGCTTGTTTGCCAAAACGTATGCCGTAAACTAAATCTAATTTTCCCATAAGAAATAATAAAAACTCTAATTATTCGTTCCACAGCCCCACAGCCCCACAGATGTCAAATTACGCTCACGCGCACACATATGAGACAAGATGAAACAGAGAGGGAGACGTTGATTATAACAGGAAGAGACGAGCACTAAGACCCAGGGGAGCAGGGGAGACGATTACCCACAATTCCGCAGGGCAAGAGAGAGAAAAATCATTGGCTCAGTTGTGATCACTTGCCGCTCGGTGTCAAAATAAGAGGCACATACATGATATTCGGCACTCGTAAACCAATACTTTCGTTCGGTTTCCAATTAAAAATGTATTAAAAATCTTTGCTCGTCTTGCGGAACACTCGTAAACCGCGTTACTCGCAATCCGAGGTTCCACTCTATTTGTGTTCTTTCACATATTGTCCACAGCTCTCTGTGGGTTAAAGACTTGGACAGCAATAGCAGAAACATGACACAACAAGCTTTCCATTGTGTCCTTATGTTTGTTTCAAAACATTGTTACCAAGAAAACATTTCACTACACACTGAGAAGTGGAACAGTGTGGTATACTGTAGATATGCAGTTGTAGAAACCTGCAACTTTAAATTGTTTAATAAAACGTTGGGCTTACTCGTTGTCAGTATTAAATTACTCTTTATGTCAGCTGTACTGTATGTCTCAACTTACTTCCCCAACTTTAGCTGAAGGCCTTCATGGCCTGCGCGTCCTCTTGGTCCACTGAGGGCCTGTGCAGCCTGTTCTTCCACTAAGGCCTTCTGGTTATTAGATATTAGATATAGATACTACTAGTACCGTATATAGACTTTTATGCATCCAGATACATAAGTGTGTTTCAATGTAACAGTGTGGGGTTGGTAGATATTATTGAAATGATAATGTATCTTTTAAAAAAAAAGAAATGTGAGATTCTTCCCTTTCCTTTCCTCTCATTTGCATTTATTTACATATATTTGTTTATATACTGTACATACATATGTGAAATGCATTTATTAGTAGTGATGTTTTCATTGGGTTTTAATGTGTCTTTAGCTTGGCACCTAATAAAGCAGGATCAGAGTATGACAGAATTGTGGAAATACTATATATTTTGATTGTGTTGAGACATAGGGCTGACATACGAGTAAGCCCAAGGTACAAATTAAGACCAAATCATCTGCTCAAAAAATCATTTGCTAAGCTGAGCAAGATGGACTAACTTCCCCTTTTAGAGAGCGTGCACAGTGCTGTAATTGCAGCAAATAAATAATTATCTTATCACTCATCATAATTGTGATCATAATCATAGGTTAAGTAGGATTGAAGCTGAAGTGAAGGATGATAGGGCTATCAGGATTAGTAGAAATAAGTAGGGCAGTTAAATATGCAATATACTGTACTCATAATAAACACATAATACAGTAGAATCAGAATTAGTGATTACATAATCTGTTTAAAAGCCCAAAATGTCATATTCATGTTGATTAGTGGACTTATAAAAGGCACACCAAAGGCCAATAAGAGGGAAGTCAGACGCCTAAAGTTCTTATACATTGTGGTAAATGTTTATAAAAAAGAAAATGAAAACTTTAACTCTAAGACAAAAACCAACCCACACATAAATAATTAATAAAGATAAGACATTTGGGGAAAAAAAGATAAGAGAGGATATTGGGAGCTGTCACTCAACCAGGTCTAATGAATAGATCTAACGAATAATTAATGAATATTGATAGAAAAATTGGATCAAACCAAGGTGGTGCTCAATGGTTTTGTTTTAAAATGTGTTGGGGAGTTCGCGAAATTTTCCACAACATTCAATGACAGATATATTTGATTAAAATAAATAAATAAATAAGTAAATAAATAAATAAATAAATAAATAAAGATGCAATTTGACACAAAAAATAATGTAAAGACAATAAATGGAATTTTAATTAAACTCTTAAACATAGCCATTATTAAAGAATATCTTAAAATTATATTTTAAAAAATATTTCTCACTTAAAAGTCGGAAGCATAATAGGCACAAAAATGTTGTAGAGGTCATAATTTAATCCTATGAATAAAATGTATTTAAATTTAATAAAAAGGTTAGTTTCCGTTAAGAGTTATTAATCTACATTGAGTCCTGTTGATGATTTAGTTATACTATATGAATTTTTCCATAAAAATGTTATCAATATTTTTAAAGTATACTGTAACTTAATGCATCTTACTTTAGTGCTGAGCAGGTTAAGGTTGAGCTGTTGTCTGTTAGAAAAGCAGCCTCTCCAAAGCAATTTTCTCAAATCATTAATGCTGCATATTACTCATTTATATGATCTCTATCACAACAGTCTTCTTATTTTTCCAAAAATAGGAGTGGTCCTTGTTTTTTTTACATAGATGTCATCGAACACAAACGGCAAGCAAATAAGTTCCTCATACACAAACAGTTTCATTTTAGAAGCAATTTACAAATCAAGTAAAGCCAGCTGCAAAATAATTCAGATACGTCATTTTAAATAACACAATTAATGTTGGCTGTAATGTAGTGTAAGTAATATCTCTCCAAGCAGTATGATGGCACAGTGGCTAGCACTGTGGACCCACACTCCAAGGTTGAAGGTTCGATTCACTCCTCAGGTCTCAACAGTCTGAAACATACAGGGTAGGCTAATTTGTGTTTCCAACAAAATCACTCGTAGTGTAAGAGTGTACATGTGTCCCCGCAATTGATTGGCAGCCAGTCTAGGGTGTACCCTGCTTTGTGGCCTGTGTGCCCTGGAATAGGCTCCAGGCTTTCTGAAGTAATGAGATGCACACCTTCCAATTTGTTCAACTTTTGCCTCATGTCCACAGAATATTTGCCCCAAAGTCAAGATGTTTTTTGGTAAATGTGAGATAGGCCTTTGTGTTCCTTTTGGTCAGCAGTAGCTTTCACCGTGGAACTCTCATGGATGCCATTTTTGCCCTTTCTTATTGTTAAGACCTTGTAGGGTTGAGCAGACCCCAAAAGAGAGCAAACAATCGATCACATTCCAGAACCTTGTCCCCAGATATCATGGCGCCATCCCAATAACCTTATCTCATTCGGGAACATAAAGGAGAGGTTATAAAAATAAGCTACAGGAAACTTAACCAGGCATGGGACAGGAACATCTTTAAAGGTGCCAGTAGGATAAAAATGCTAGAAACATATATTCAGTATGTTTTATATCTGTGTGTTATGTTTGCTTATTCTACATAACTTTAAAGGTATTATTAGCATTTACAAAACCTGTTTATTAAACAAATCTATAAATGAGAGTGTATTATTCAAAGGACAGTGGTGTACACGGAAAATTGGGTGCATGAACAAGAGCTCATGTAAAATTACTTTATAAAAGGTAATTAAAAGTGTAATCGGCTTGGCCCCACGTGACAGCCGTAAAACCCGGCCTAATGTATGCACAGAAGGGGGAACCAAGTGAACCATGAGAACGAAACGTAACGCAAGTATACAAACAAAGCTGCATACCTTGCTGAAAATGGTGCTTGTTTCATACCTAAAACTGTAAGATTAAACCCAAGACTCTGCTCTTGTGACTTGCTTCCATCTAATAAACAGTACTAGATGAACTTTGTTAACTTTCATCCTGCAAACTGTTGGTATGTTTATGTGTGTGTGTGTGTGTGTGTGTGTGTGTGTGTGTGCGCGTGCGTGCGTGTGTTCAAGTAGCGTAGTTTCATGTATCGTAGATTAGTTCAAATAAATTCTTGTTTCTTTATAAAGAACTGTTGTCTTGGTCATGTATTTTAAAGTTTAAACATTTGCCCAGATCTTACGTTACCTTGCTCATAATTAGGTAAATACCAGATTTTGTTTTATCGTCGTCTTACCAGAAGTGGTAAGATACACTAAATCATACTAAACGCTGGACGGGTAGTTAATAAAGTGTACGCTATAAATTTTAATTAAGTTTAACAAAATTAACTCGAATCCTTAATGATTCGATTCACCTCTGAACCAGAGCTGAAACCCTACATAAATGGTGGAGAATGCGTTGAGCATTGTCTCCCCTTTTAAAATACTACAACCTGAATTTGACTGATTCAAGTGAGGTCTGCAGTTCTTTAGATGTTGCTCTGGGTACTTTTATGAGCTCTTGGATGTGTCGTTGTTGTGCTCTTGGAGTAATTTTGCTAGGGGAAAGGTTACCAATGTTTTCTCCATTTGTGTATAATGACTCCTACTGTGGTTCGCTGGAGTCCCAAAGCCTTAGAAATGGCTTTGTAACCCTTTCCCGGCTAATACATGTTAATTAGTTAGTTTTTCATCTGTTCTTGAACTTCTTTAGATCATATCATGATGTGTTTGTTTTTGAGATCTGTTGGCATGCTTCACTTTGTCAGACAGTTTCTATTAGTTATTTATTGATTCAACAGGTCTGGCAGCTGGCAGTTATCAAACCTGGGTGTGGCATGTGGATTTTAACTCAGTTCTCCAAAAAAAAGGGTTTTAATCACATTTAAATTTCATGCGGGGAATTTTTCCTTAATAAAGGAAATCATTTAAAAACTGAATTTTGTATGTAATATTAAAATTTGTCTTTTACGTGTGACAAATATGCAAAAACAAAACAAATTCAGGAAGGGGGAAATACTTTTTCACAGCGTTGTATGTGCATGTTTCAGATAAATAAAACAATAATTTTATGTTTCAGATGCATATGTCTATATTTTATTTATTTATTTATTTATTTATTTTAACATAAACTTTATCTTTAATAAAATCTGATTGGCATTACCAAATTGCGCGTAGTGCGTGAATGTGTGTGTGTGTGTGTGTGTGTGTGTGTGTGTGTGTGTGTGTGTGTGCCCTGCAATGGATTGGCACCCTGTTCATGGTGTACCCTGCCTTATGCCTTACTGTAAGTCTCCTGGGATAGGCTCCAAGGCTCTAACGAGCCTGTATGCAGGTTGAATTCAATTCAGTTCAATTTTATTTGTATAGCTCTTTTAAAAATGTTCATTTTCGCAAAGAAAACAGACGATGAGTAAGTAAGTGAGTGATACGTTATCATTTCAATATTGTCTACTATTCTAACTCCATAATGTTACAGTAAATAAAGACAACTGATAAGTCCTTGTTAACAGGATAGAACTTTTTAATTATTTAGCAACTAATTTTACTACCGCAGCTAATATAAACTCAGATATTTCATTGTTATACTTCCGTTTTTATTTTGATTATCAAAATGACAACTTTTGATAAACTGTTAAATTGTAGATTTCACAGTAGATATAAATATTCCCTCTTTCTATCTCTTACTTCTCTTTATCTGGGGCTTTAATGATGTCAGCCTGTTGACATTCCGGCATCTGACTTAATTCCCATTTGAGCTTCTCAACTGATTCAGCCAGTTCTTTCAATTTCTGGTCCAACATTGATACTGGCCTCCCTACCACCTCTGTCTTCTGGTTGGTGAAGTGACGGTACTTGTTCTGTTTCAGCAACTCATCCAGTTTTGTTTACAAGTAATTTCTCCTATTTTTTCCTGACACGTATATTTTCCTGGTATATCTTTCACTTGTATGTAAAAAAAAAAAAAAAAAAAAAAAAACAGATGCCTTCATTTCAGGCTACAATGCAGCAAAATATGTGGGGGAGTGATTTTTTCTATACCCACTGAAATATTTGGAAATTTTTAACTCTCATATTTTTTGTCCAGACATTATTTTTTTTTATTGTACTTTATTCTATCTATTTCTCTATCTATCTACAGTATTTATATATTACAAAGTGAGTTTAAAATACGCAGTATATTACTAGAACATTTGCCTAGTTATCAGTAAGACTATAGGTGTAGCTATACTCTACTGGAAAATTAATTGAAATTCTAAATACAATGCTGAAGTTTTATGTGTAACTTCTTGAACCACCAAAAAAAGCATGACTTTACCTCAGCGATTGGATGTACAACATGACAGTACCTAACCACTAAGTCACCGTGCCGCCTACATTTACACACACTATGAAAAAAGCTCCCAACATTTTTAGTTGAACTATATTAGATCTGGTCTTGGATTTTGTTTTTCTGAATCCATTCTGTTGTGGACCTGCTCTGGTGTTTTGGGTCATTGTCCTCTTGTATTACACAACTTCTACAGAGTTTCAGCGGATGTTCTCAGTTTTTCTGAAGAAGTTTCTGATATACTTGGGAATTTATCGTCCCCTCTGTGGCTGTGCCCAAATCAATGATTCCTCCACCATACATTACGGTTGGGATAATGTTTTCATGATGATATGCTGTGTGCTTTTTACGCCAGATGAAGGGCTGCGTCCTCATTCCAAATAGTTCAATCTTAGGTTCATCAGTCCACAAAACATTTTGCCAGTACCTCTGTGGAGTGTCAGTGTGCTGTTTTGCAAACTTCAGCTATGCAGCAATGTTCTATTTAGTAAGCAGCGACTTCCTTTGTGGTGTCCTGCCACACCCTATTTGTTCACTGTTACAGATTGTAGACGCGTAAACACATGTTAGCCACTTCCAGTGATGCCTTCAAATCTTTGGCTGTCACTCAGTTGTTTCTTTACCTCATTGAGGAGTCTTTGTTGTGCTCTTTCGGTCATTTTAACTGGGCGCCCATTTTTTTTGGTAGAGTAGCCACAGTCCCAAAGTGTCCCCATTTTCAATTCACTTTGCAACCCTTTCCAGTTTTATATGAATCACCAATTGTTAATCATAGATCCTCTGAGAGCTCTTTGAGGCATGAGGCACCTTTAAACTCATTTCCTTATCAAGACTCTAGGTATGCTAACACATGACTCCAATTAGCTTTTTGAGGTTCCATTAACTCAAGATTTCACATACTTAAATAGCATTCTAAATAGCATTATGAGGATTTCATTATCATTCTCAATAAACGAAAGAAAATAATTGTTTGTGTTATTATTTTAGACACATTGTATTTGTCAATACTCTTGACTTAGTTGAAGATCAGATAACATTTTATGACAAATCAATGCAGAAAATGTTGAAATTCCAAAAGGTCCCCACATTTTTTTCTTGCCCATATATAAATGTCATGTCAGTGTTTACCATCCATCAGTTTACTTAACACATATTTTTCTGGAAGCAGTGTTATAAATGTGTACGTACTATGAATGTATATTAACATCCAGTATTAGCAGTATTACAATAGTTAACATATTCTTTTTCTTCGGCTGACAGTAAAATGTTTTGTAATTATTGCATCAGAGTTGCTTTGTGCTAGATTGTGAAGAATGCAAGCGATACACATATTATTACAACTGTAGGTGAATCACAGCTGCACATCATTTAAGAAGAATTTAGTCTATTCTTCCTAGCAGAACTGCTTTAGCTCTGTCATATTCTTTGTAGTAGCGTAGTGTCATTAGTAGGTTAATTGGCATTTGGTGTGTGTGTGTGTGTGTGTGTGTGTGTGTGTGTGTGTGTGTGTGTGTGTGTGTGTGTGCGCGCCCTGCTACTGTATGTATTAGGACCCTGTTCAGGGTGTACCCCGCCTCGTGCCCATGTCTCTTTGGATAGGCTCCAGACCTCGTAACCCTGTACAGGATAAGCGAGTAGATTAATGAAATGGTGAATGATTGAAAAGTTATTTGTGTTACTGAATGGAACAAACGCCATTTATCAGTGGAGCTACCTTTGTTGCAGCACCCATTACTAGATCTGCGGCTTTTTTAATGCACCTATTGAAGAAAAAGCCAGTGTTTATGTACAGACTTTTTTGCCAGTATTGTCACTACCTAGATATGACCAGTTGCAATCTATTATTAGAAAATAAGCACTCATAATCCCTTCGGGACTGGTTTAACCAAATGAAAATGTAGAGACAAATCCATTAGGCACTTCTCTTCTTTATTACTCCCCCCACCCCCCAATGCACACACACACACACACACACACACACACACACACACACACACACACTATGAACAACAACAATATAATGCAATATAGTTTGCAACATAGTTTGCAAAAGATATTTACAATACAGTATGTACTTATTAATTTAAATGATCTAAATCCAAGTCCATGCATAAAATACTGTATAAAATAAATCTCCCCACAAAAGAAATAATTCTTATTTTGCATTCTTTCCTATCTTTAGAATGAATGTCTTTATTTCAACAACAACAAAAAGAGGAAGATCATATTTGTTTTGGAGACAGGAGGAAACACCCTAAAAGTAGAAAGAAAAGAAAATACTAGAGAGTAAGAAAAAAAATCTGATTCTTTTTTTTTTTGTTGCAAACAAAATTATCCTTGACCTCACATGTCGCCTCTGAGCATGGTGGGTTTCCTCCGAGTGCTCTGGTTTCCAGAGCAGGGGTAAGTCAATAGTTAAGGTGTTGGACTACTGCTCTGAAGGTCCCAGGTTCAAACCCCAGCACCGCCAAGTTGTTACTGTTGGGTCATGGTTCTTAGCCCTTAATTTCTCAGATTAAAATGAGCTAAAATGTAAGCTGCTTGATGAGGGTGTCTGGCAAATGTGGTGACCATATCTACCTGTTATTTCTGTTCTCTCTCTGTCAAGCTACACTGAAATTTCATACAGCTTTGTACTGAAGACCCCAGTCACGAAACTGGACTCCATATTAACTTCAAAACATCTCCTGTTATATTGAACTTCCAGCCGCCTAACACACAGTATGGAAATCGAATGGAAATCAAAGTCTGCTATCTGATATCACCCAAATGAGGATGGGTTCCCTGTTGAGTTTGGTTCCCCTCAATGTTTGTTCTGTTTCCAAATCAGGGAGTGTTTCCTTGCCACTGTCACCCTCAGCTTGATCATATGAGGGACAATCAATTCCCACAAAATATTTCCGCGCACATTCTATACTCACTTCCCAAATGTGTTTTTTGTTTCCTTAAAGCTGCTTTGCAACAATGACAATATACAAATAATATTGAATTGAATTTATTGAAATATAAATGTTTCCTCCTGCAACACCCAAGAATTGCCTGTTGTGTGTATGTGTGTATGCTTGTGATGGATTGGCACACTATTCAGGGTTTACCCCAGCTCGTGCCCAAAGTCTCCTGGGATAGGCTCCAGGACCCCTCGACCCTGTACAGGATAAGCGAATGGATTAATAAAATGATGAGTGAACGGAACAAAGGCCATTTACCAGTGGAGCTACCTTTGTTGCAGCACCCATTACTAGAGCAGCTGCTCTTGCGCACTGCCGGCAGGCTGGTCAAAAAAAAACAACAACACTCAATATACCAAACTAAAATGTGTATTATACAAAACAGACACTACAGTGCACAAACCATGACTATTTACAACTACATGCAAAATATTTTGGTGTGTACAGTATATAAATGGATGCATAGTTCCACGTCCTCCTGTACAATGCTCGAGTGTGTGCACGTGGGCATGCGGTCGTATTGTATTGCCCTCACTGGCTTTATGAGTCAATCCAGGAGCATGATGATGAAAAAAATGTTGTCTTGTGATACTGTCCCAATGGTGAGTAATCCAATTTTGATTGGGCAAGAGACCGAAAGATTCACAGTCTTATGCAGCGCTGGGGAAAAATGGCGACCGGTTGTATGTGTACAGTATAAACACCAATTGAACCTTAGCCTCGCGCCTTAATTCTAAACATGGCTGGTACAGATTATCTGCAGTTACAATGTTTTCTGTGGGAATGGCCACCAGAATGGATTAAATTTGTATGCTGAGGGTCCACAGTTTTTACCTCCTAACAGTTTTTTTTTTTGCATATTTGTCTCACATTTAAATCACTGCATGTACAAATACAACACACAGTTTTAAAATGATTATTAATTATGATGATAATTATTAAG
>JAAGKR010012469.1:0-10000 GCA_011419295.1 Clarias macrocephalus
TAGATGGTGTGATGTAGATGGTGTAGATGTGGATGATGTGGATGGTGTAGATGTGGATGGTGTGCTGTTGATGTAGATGGTGTAGATGTAGATGGTGTGATGTAGACGTAGATGGTGTGATGTAGACGTAGATGGTGTAGACGTAGGTGTAGATGGTGTGATGTAGATGGTGTGGGTGTGGATGGTGTAGATGGTGTGATGTGGATGGTGTGATGTAGATGGTATGATGTAGATATAAATAATGTGCTGTAGATGTAGATGGTGTGCTGTTGATGTAGATGGTGTTGATGTAGGTGATGTAGATGGTGTAGATGTAGATGGTGTGATGTAAATGGTGTGATGTAGATATAAAATGGTGTGCTGTAGATGTACATGGTTTTGATGTGGATGGTGTGATGTAGATGGTGTGTTGTTGATGTAGATGGTGTAGATGTAGACGTAGATGGTGTAGACGTAGATGGTGTAGACGTAGATGGTGTAGACGTAGATGGTGTAGACGTAGATGGTGTAGACGTAGATGTAGATGGTGTAGATGTGGATGGTGTAGATGTGGATGGTGTGATGTAGATGTGGTTGGTGTGCTGTTGATGTAGATGGTGTAGATGTAGATGGTGTGCTGTAGATGTAGATGGTGTGATGTAGATGGTGTAGATGTGGATGATGTGGATGGTGTAGATGTGGATGGTGTGCTGTTGATGTAGATGGTGTAGATGTAGATGGTGTGATGTAGACGTAGATGGTGTGATGTAGACGTAGATGGTGTAGACGTAGGTGTAGATGGTGTGATGTAGATGGTGTGGGTGTGGATGGTGTAGATGGTGTGATGTGGATGGTGTGATGTAGATGGTATGATGTAGATATAAATAATGTGCTGTAGATGTAGATGGTGTGCTGTTGATGTAGATGGTGTTGATGTAGGTGATGTAGATGGTGTAGATGTAGATGGTGTGATGTAAATGGTGTGATGTAGATATAAAATGGTGTGCTGTAGATGTACATGGTGTTGATGTGGATGGTGTGATGTAGATGGTGTGTTGTTGATGTAGATGTAGATGGTGTAGATGTAGATGGTGTGATGTAGATGTAGATGGTGTAGACGTAGATGGTGTGCTGTAGACGTAGATGGTGTGCTGTAGATGTAGATGGTGTGCTGTAGATGTAGATGGTGTGATGTGGATGGTGTAGATGTGGATGGTGTGATGTAGATGTGGTTGGTGTGCTGTTGAGGTAGATGGTGTAGATGTAGATGGTGTGCTGTAGATGTAGATGGTGTGATGTGGATGGTGTGATGTGGATGGTGTAGATGTAGATGGTGTGATGTAGATGTAGATGATGTAGATGGTGTGCTGTAGGTGTGGATGGTGTGAAGTAGATGGTGTAGGTGTGGATGGTTTGATGTAGATGGTGTGATGTGGAAATAAATGGTGTGCTGTAGATGGTGTGGTTTTGATGTAGGTGATGTAGATGATGTAGATGGTGTGATGTAGATGGTGTGATGTAGATATAAATGGTGTGCTGTAGATGTACATGGTGTTGATGTAGGTGATGTAGATGGTGTACATGTAGATGGTGTGCTGTAAATGTAGATGGTGTGCTGTAGATGTAGATGGTGTGCTGTAGATGGTGTGATTTAGATGTAGATGGTGTGATGTAAATGTAGATGGTGTGCTGTGGATGATGTGCAGTAGATGTGGATGGTGTGATGTGGATGGTGTGATGTGGATGGTGTGATGTGGATGGTGTGCCGTTGATGTAGATGGTGTAGATGTAGATGGTGTAGATGTAGATGGTGTGATGTAGATGGTGTAGATGTAGATGGTGTGATGTAGATGGAAAAACTCGACAAGCTGTAACGGGATTTAAATGCAGGAACAGAAAAAACACCACCAAGTCGTATTCTTGCTTAACTTGACTATTATTTTTCTTCTCTTTTTTCTAGCAATCAAGGCCATCTAAAAAAGTCCACAATTTTGGCAAGCGGTCGCACTCCATAAAGAGAAACCCGAACGCTCCAGTAGTCAGACGTAACTGGCTTTATAAACAGGTACGACTGACATGGTGCTCTTCTTTATGGACTGATTCTGTGCAGCATCTGTGCAATTATATCATGAAGATATCAAGACACACACACACACACACACACACACACAGATGAAGCGTCTCGGTTGAGTGTGTCAGTACGCTGTGCTATGATGGTCAAAGCTCAGTCGTCTTGTCATGACCGTGTGCTCCTACAGGACAGCACAGGAATGAAGATGTGGAAGAAGAGGTGGTTCGTCTTGTCCGACATGTGCCTCTTCTACTACAAAGGTGAGCTTCAACCTTCTTCTTCACTATGACCAGGTGTGTACCTGGGTTAGACATGCGGGGTTCGTTTCTGTGTGAGTTTCTCATCAAATGTGTTTAGTGACATTATGGAATAAAGTAAAGCCTGAAAAGAGCGTAGCAGATATGGTGAGTGAGTGAGGGGTTCCACGCTGCCCCTCGGGCTCCACACGGGTCCGGGTGCGTGAGGTGCCGTGAGAGACGGCCTTCAGAAGGACAGCAGGTCTGTGTGATGGTTTCACTGGTCTTAAAGCCGCTTTCCTGACTTTTCCCCTTCGCAGACGAAAAGGAAGAAGGAATCCTAGGGAGCATCCTTTTACCGAGCTTCCACATCTCCATGTTATCTGTGGACGACCACATAAGCAAGAAATACGCCTTTAAGGTCCGGCTTTGTCCCTCATATTTTCCTTCAGTAAACACGGCGGAAGTTAATGTGGACATTTTAATATGTGATACAGTACAGCAGTCTTTTGATTGACACTATAGTGTCTATAACACAAGAACATGTTGCATGACTGGGCTTCGCCCGAGTGTTATTGTGATATTTGATGAAAGTCTCTTAGTGTCTCTTGTCTGTGTTCCTTGAGGTTGACTGAAACAATTCTGTAAAGAGATTCAACACCAAGGTGAGTTTTCAGGAACCGTATCATCACATCATCAGTTATTTCTGATGGTCTTGTTTGTGTAGTAGTGTGAGGAAACCCTTCACGTGATCAGGTGTTGTGATTTCTAGAAGTATCTGCCAGAAGTAGATGTTTCTCCAACAGTGACATTCACATTGTCTGCTTTCACACCAGTGTTTCTGTTCGTCTCTTCCTCTTGCAGGTTGTTCTGTTCGTCCTGTCTTCTCTTGAGCAGGCCACACACCCAAACATGAGGACGTACTACTTTTGCACTGACACAGCCAAAGAAATGGAGTTGTGGATAAAAGTGATGACCGACGCTACACTGGTCCACTCTGAGCCAGTCAAAAGGTAAAGCGATGTTAATCACAGATGTTTAATGGGTCGCAGTTTATGTTTCTGTCCAAGAGTAACATGTCTGACCTGGACATGAAGCCGCCCAGGACACAGGATGGTTTTTGAGGTTCTGTTTATTATTTCTATTCTGCTTCCGCATGAGGGACGGATATTAAAACTATTGCTGTGTCAAGTCACATCCCAGCCTGAAAGCCAGTTGAGAATCTGTGGCTTGACCTGGAAACTACCGTCCAACAGCACAACACATTCCATGCCATTTGGAAGAGTTGCAGAAGAAAATAAAAATAGTGTCGACATAGAAAACATGGTGTAAAGAAAGTTGAAACATGGATATTGTTACACCAACAAGACAAAACAAACAAACAAAAAAAAGGCTTCCTCCTCTTACGTTCAGTTTTCTGCCCGGCATGAAGACAAACAGTCTAACAGTGAGTGAAGTGTGAAAACACCTTCAAGGGTAACAGTACAGCAGATGAACCGTTTATCAGCTATGAACTGCCAATGAATTCATTAACACCCTAGCAAGGTGTTAACTCGAGGTGTTTCAGCAAGGGTTCGAACAAGTTAGACCTTGAAAACAATTCGTTTGCTTACGTGTCTGTTCCCCTCGTGACGGCTGGACTCTGAAGGTGTGTGTGGTTCCTGGCAACAAACATTCAGCAGCAGATCCTTGAGGTGTGGCCTCCATGGATCAGACTTGTTTCTCCACCAACGTCCCACAGACACTTGATCAGATTGAGATCGGGAGAATTTTTCAGGCACCTCGTGTTCCTCAAGCCGTTCCTGAAGAGTCGGGATGCATTGTCCTGCTGTAAGAGGACACCATCGTCATGAAGGGGTGTAACTCGGGTGTTTAGGTAGGTGGGACGTGTCAGAGTAACATCCATATGAACTGCGGGAACAGAGGTTTCAGCAGAACACCACAACCACTGCATCACACAGCCTCTGCCCGCTCACCTTCTTCCCATAGTGCATCCTGGTGCGATATCCAACCTAGGTACACACACACACACACTCACACACACACACACACACACACACACACACTGGTCTCATAGCGTAAAAGAAAACGATTCACCAGACCAGGCCACCTTCTTCCAGAGATCCATGGTCCAGTTCTGATGCCCACTGTTGGATCATTTGGTGGAGGATAGGGGTCAGCATGGGCACCCTGATCGCCCCGCAGCTCCGTACGCACTGTGTGTGTGTTCTGACTCCTTTCTATCAAACCAGCGTTCATTTATTTAGTAGTTTGTGCTGCAGTAGCTCTTCTGTGGGATCGGACCAGACAGACAGACCTTCACTCCCCACGTGCATCAGTAAGCCTTGGCCGTGCATCACACGTCTCGTCTCTGCTTCACCAGTTCTCCTTCCTAGGAGCATTTTGGTACGTCCTCACCCCTGCAAACCGAGAAAGTCCCACAGAACCTGCAGTTTTGGAGACGCTCTGACCCTCGTCTGGACTCATCTAGACATCATGGTCTGGCTCCTGTTAAAGTCACTCAGACCCGTCCACACGGCCATTTTTCCTGATTGAGACCTTTTCTGAGACCTGAGTGTTGATCTGCTGTCTAATATATCAGACCTCCTTACAGGTGCGACTGTAACCAGGTAGTCAGTGTTACTCCCTTCAGCTGGCACGACTTTAATGTTATGACTGATCAGTGTAAGTATTATTGGTGCACTGCAATTATTATACTCTCTGCCGTGTACGTTCTAAAGTCAGGTCTAGACTTGGTATTGGCACTCTTGGTTTTCAAAAGGGTTATGTAAAAATGATCTCTGTAATTAATTAGGTAAAAATATGACAGCAATCTCTTAATTTATGTCAATTTATTCAATAAAGTTACTTAACTCTGATAAAATAAAACACTGATTATAACAGAATCATAATTCTCATGACGTGATGGGATTCTGAGGGTTTTAGTTCAGTGGATTGAGTGTTCATATCAAACTTTGATTTTGTTGTCTTTGTACATTTCTGTATGGATTTGGATAAATGTCTCATGGTGTGATGTCCTAATGTGTCCTTGTGTACCAGACTGGAAAGCATAAAAGTAGACCCACGCAGCCCACTGGAGATGAACAACGTGTTAAATCACTGGGTTCTGACTCAACCTGAGATCCAAAATAACGAGCGGAACCGTGAGAGTCATCACCCTGAGGACAAAAAGCAGAAACTGCTGGAGAAACAGCCCAGGATTCACCGAGAGAAAGAAAGACCTGCTGTTCAGAAAGACTCCGAGAAGCACCAGATTCAGAAAGAAGGTGACAAGTATGTGCTGGAGAAAGATGGACAGAAGTATCCTCTTCAGAAGAGCGGGTATAGGTACATGCTCACGAAAGACCTGGAATCGTTTACTGTACAGAACGATGGAGAGAAGTACGCCTCGACTCTGCAGAAGGAAAGTAAACGGCATGCCACGCAGCGAGATGAGGAAATAAATCTGCTGCAGAAAGAAATGCAACGATTCGCTCTGCACAAAGACGCCGACAAGCACGTGCTCCCAAAGGACAACGAGATACACGGTGTGCACAAGGACACCGAGAAGTATCTCCAGAAAGACGCGGGACGGGCTGCGCAGAAGGCCGCGGTGCAGAAGGAAGCGGAGAGGTCCAGGCTTCAGAGGGAAGAGGACAAGTACGGCTTGCAGAAGGACGGGAAGGCGGAGCAGCCGCTCAGCAAACTCGACAGCGTCCAGCCGGAGCCCCTGCAGGCGGCCACCGTCGTCGCCGCCGCGTCTTCCTCGTGGCAGCTGCAGAGCAGAGGAGGCTCGGCTCAGTATAAAGCTGCGCAGGTGAACGGCTCTGGCGGAGAGCAGAGCCCAGGAGAAATGCCCAGCACCCTACCGCAGAGGACAGCGGCGCAGCCGCGGCAGCCTGCGGAGCCGGAGAGGAGCTTGAGCAGGTCCAATTCCGTTCAGCTGGAGCAGTACTTTAGGACACACCGCACCCGCGTCCAGGACGACGACACGAAGAGGTGTGGCTTTCTAACATTTTCTATCATATCATACAGCATCTATCAGTCGAACCGGCCACATCATTTCCTGCGCATCACACACTCGATATCCGTTACACGCGAGCTCTTGGACAGCCGGGATCGGTCAGTGTAGATCCTCACGCTCCACTCAGGACCCTCGATGTGAACGTTTAGACAGGCGCTCAACAGCTTGGGATCCAACCCAGCACCCCGAGGTCGTGACCTGCCGCACACACTTTGATTTACTGCGCTTCTCGCAGGGTATGATGGCGTGCTCGGTCTAGCTGTAGGTCAAGTTCTTCATGTATAAGCTCTTTCCCTGAAGCTTACGGGTGCTTTTGGGTCTGAAGCACCTCCCCAACCCCACTGAGAATGAGCTGCTTACAGGAGATGTACAGCTCCCAGGAGATCATGTCTAGTTTTGCTCCCGTATTTTACGATCGAAGGTCGTGTTTCGGCTCAGTGATTTATTTATTTTTTACAGATTTTTTCAAAAGCTTATTAAAATTAAACAGCAGCCAAGCAATATTTTTCAAGTGAGATTTTATTAGCCTTAATTATGTGAACTTAGAATTAGCATGGCTTTGAAGGAGCAGTGTGAGTACTGTGTGTTCTGTTTTACTACATTAATTATTTGCTTAACAAAGTGTTTTAATGAGGGCGCTGCTGAAGATAATCAGGACGTGATGATCCGAGTCTTAATTGGGATCTAAAAGGCAGAGCTACAGCTTTAGTGATCCGGGGCAGATCGCAGTCCTTTCAGTTTCCGATTTTAGCAGTGTGTAAAAAAAAAAAATAAAATTTTTTTAAAAAACCGCCCGTGTAAAGAAAACACGCATCCATAACTGAGCGAATGCACCGAGTAGAGATTTCTGCCTCACACGGTAAAAACCCCACGCTCAGGGAATGACCCGAAGAGATTTCTAGCCAGGAAGACTTGACACGGTGCTGACGTTTCATCTCTGTTTCAGCATCACTTCCTATCAGACTCTGCCCAGGAACATGCCAAGCCATCGGACGCAGGTGGTGCCACGCTACCCCGAGGGCTACCGCACGCTTCCGCGCAATATGCTGCGGCCGGACAGCATCAGCAGCGTGGCGGGTTCGGTGTACGACTGCGCGCTGCAGCCCGTGACGGCGGAGAAGAGGCGCTCTATGCGAGATGACACGTTGTGGCAGCTCTATGAGTGGCAGCAGAGGCAGGCCTACAGCCGCATGGGTTACAGCACACTGCCCAGCCCCAAGACCCTGAGCCACATCGCCGAGTCCATCCCCTCATCACCCTCGCATGGCTCCCTGGCCCTGTACCAGTCCGTCTCCCCCAACCGGCCGTACGATCCCAGCACCGGTTCTGAAGTTTCCTCACCTGTGTTCCGCGGAGACGCCAGCCTCAACCGGCGCCACAGGGCACACCTGGCAAAGGTAGGCGCCCATCCAGTTATAGATCTCTGACCTTAACCTCCACTGCTGTATCTTCATGGCCTTTTATTGTCTTGTTCCTCACTGGGTTCTTGCTCTTCTCTGTGCTCTGCTCTCTATCAGTATGCGTACCCACCCGACTGCAGGGTCCCAGCAGCTCAGAGCGTCACGCCGCAGTCCCTGCAGGGCAAAACGGTATGCTGCTCCTCCTCTCCGCTTCCGTGGTGTTGTATTAAAACCCTCTTCACGCTTCTAATTACAATAGGATTAAAGAGCGAGTTTCTCTTCTCCTCAGTAATAGAAGAAATAATACCCGCTTGTCATGGGCTTCATCGCCCAAACGTGGGGACCAGTCTGTTCCCGTGACCAGTCATGATCACAGTAAACACACACAGGTGTCGATCACAATGACCCTCCCCAGTCAGGGGCGTCTGTACCGAGCTCGTGTATGCAGAAGAGTGCGGATAGCGTTTTTTCTCCAACAGTGTGTTAGAAAAGAAAATACAACAACCTTGAGATGGAAATGAAATACGGCTGGTTTATCCACGGACATGATCCTGGTTCCATTACAGAAATAAAAACCCAACAATATTTGACCAAAAACTGAAAATGCTTCACTGTGCAATGCTTAATCCTTAACTGTACTGACACAGAAATGCTAATTCGAATTCTTTTAGTGCTAACTAACTGCCAGCCTTCTAATGTATTATTAACGTCTCGCCTGCAGACTATTTATTTATTTATTTATTTATTTATTTATTATTCATTTGGATGGTGTAACTGTGCCTTCATTCAGTCATGTGCTCAGTAATGTACAGTACAAGGTGAATGAACCTTATTATTCAGGGTTCTTACCATTCGGCCTGATTATGTTCAACTGTGAGTTCGACAGTAAGTGTGCCCGTTAGTTTTGGCACTGCTCTCCATGCGCGACTCTAATTTGCTGTTCGTACAGAACGTTTTGCATTTTCTATTATTTCGATGATGGAGGCAGTGCGGCAGTGAGGAGCCTTCCACAGCTGTATGTTGGAGCACTTCCATACCGTGTGTGTGTGTGTGTGTGTGTGTGTGTGTGTGTACAGCCATTGGAGATGCAAACACAGCTGCTGGGTATTTTATACTGTCCTCATATTTTAGTGGACATGGCAGTGTGTATCGTTATTATTTTTAAATGAATATTCATGTTAAATATTAATATTAAAGTGCAGACTGGTGGACTTTGAACCTAAACCCCATCTGCGCCCGGATGAAGATCTCACACCCTCTCATTGGCTCAAACACTGAGAATTGGTGTGTATTAAGTTTTTAAGCTTACAGACACCTGGCGGCTTTGTGTTTTTGCTCGTCACCCGGTTTGACTGCGCAGGAGCGACGAACGCAATCGTTTCAGTTCGTTACTGTGCTGCTCATGTGATCAAACTCCTGGCCGTGTTTATCAGAATACGGTAACAGTTTGGTGCAGGTGAAGCTGCTCCTCTCAGTTAAAATCTATTTACTGTACTTATAATTATACATTGAAAGTTTCATTTTTCCAAAAAAGAAAAAAATGTTTAGTCTTTATGACTATTGCTCTATTTTATATAGTGTTCGCGTATGTTTTAATCTTTTTATAGTTTGGCTTGTGTGTTGACCTGCTTGTCAGACGCTTGTTAGTGCAGTGATGGAACTACAGTCTAGTCCATAAGTTTTGGAACAAAGGTAAGTGGGGAAGGTTTTTTGTCTTTGTTCCTGTAAACCACCACACTGAGTCTGACATGAAACACTCAGGAGTGACGTCGACACTCTCGGCTTTAATTCAAGAGGTGCGATAAGAGTGTAGCATTAACCTGTCAGGAATTATAGCCACTTACACACACACACACACACACACACACACACACACACACACACACACACACACACACACACACACACACTTTGGTGGCTCATAAATAATAGAACAGACTATTTCAAAAGTACAAACATAAGCACTGCATAAACATAACTTTGGAGCCAGTGATCAGGACCAAATGTTGAGTTTTGTCCCTCGAGACACGTTACATGTCTGTACTGCAGCTGCCTCCACCTGCTGCCTCTTCAGTCTGGTCTTTAGTAAGTCACACACACACACACACACTACTGGGCTGAGATCAGGTGACTGACTGGGTCAGTGAAGAATATCTCATTCCTTTGCTCCGGGTCGCTTTCACGGTATGTTTTTCCGCACTTGTCCACTTTAGTCGTCTCTCGTGGACTTCCAGGACTTTTGCTGCTGCTGAACTCGCCAGTTAAGTCCTTCGTTTTAAGAACGTTCCAG
>JAAGKR010012470.1:3938-16384 GCA_011419295.1 Clarias macrocephalus
AAAAATCATTGGCTCAGTTGTGATCACTAGCCGCTCGGTGTCAAAATAAGAGGTGTATATGTGATACATGATACTCGGCACTCGTAAACCAATACTTTTGCTCGGTTTCCAATTAAAAATTTATAAAAAATCTTTGCTCGTCTTGCGGAACATTCGTAAACCGCGTTACTCGCAATCCGAGGTTCCACTGTGCAGTATTTACTTAGAACATGGACATATGAACATAGTTTTAGAATGATGAAGCTCAGAGAGCTGCAGTAACAGTCTGATACATGAGGGAAGTTATTTACATAGAAAGCAGAGTGAAATCATTATATTATAGTGACAATTCTATCCATCGGGATGTGTTTCCCTTGCTATAATGAACATATTTAGAAGGATAAAACTCAGCTGGGATAAAACAAGTCAGCAGTAATACTGGCGAGATTTTGTCTGATATTTCTTCTCAAACATGTCTTTTCAGCAAAACCGTAATGCCAGAATAGAGACCCGTCAGATATAGTCTCAAGACATTAATAATAATAAGAATAATAATAAGAAGAAGAAGAAGAACGCAAGATAATTACCCTGCATTCACACCGAACGCGGCGAGGGGCGACGAAGAGCGCTGCAGCGCGGCAAGGGTGGCAAGAGCGGCGAAGGGAGTTGAAATCAGCTCAACTTTAGGGTAATGAGCTATGACACGGCTGAGCGTCAACCAATTAAAAGGGACGTCCTCCGCTTTCGAGGAAAGCAGTCCTGTAACTTTTGTTCCTCAGCAAAATGGAGGAGAGGTTGATTATTGCGGTAGCGGGTGTTTATTAATTATTAGTGTTATTTTAATTAAAAACAAAGTCTAGTAAGTGATTCTGAGAGTATAATAATATATATATATATAAAATTAGATTAGCAATTCACAATGAACAGAAGCCACACCATACGAATGGCTTATAATTTGTTTATTTTTACAATACAGTTCTTTCTATAAATCAATTACTTGTTTTCTTCCACATTTTGGTCAGTCTCCACAAGATCAACAAGCTTGATTTGCTTTGCGGCCCCTTTAAATACAAGAAAGGCATTCGGTCTACGTCACAGCGGCCAACAGCGGCTAAGAGCGGCGACAGGCGTCGGCGGTCGGGGGGGCGAGAGGGTAAGTTTCGTTTTCAAGGCGCGTGAAATTCGTCGTGTTTTCCATTTAAGCTATTTAAAAACGCTAACAATGTCTTTTTTTTTTTTTACTTTACCGTCCTCCGTAGAATCTCAGTGGTACGCGCACAAACCCTCGCGGGCTGACGACATACAGAGTTTGTATTTTTGGTTATAGCTACCTCTGTATCATTACGCAAAGCATATAAACGACAATGAACCTATGTGGTAGGTATTTTTGTATTTTAGTCTTTACTTTATTTACACACTGTGCTGCTCTTGGCTAAGTTAATGTAATAAATTGCGCTTCCGGTAAAGCCGTCTCTGCTGTCATGTTTCCCGGAAGAGACATCTGAAATGAAAGTATAAATGCTTAACACGTTTCCATTATATTTTACGATTACCGAGTAGTAAAATGTAAACCTTAATATTCCGCGAACGTCAAAAATAAAATCGAAAACTGTCCTTCTTGTTGTTACTTACTGACAGTGAAACCTCAGCTATAAACCGGTATAAACACTGAGACTCGGTGCTCTAAGTAACATGGAACTTCTCAAGATGATTTCTCAGCGTGCAAAACGGAGAAGAATGGGTCGATCTGAACCCAGTTCAACTGTGAGTCAATTTGTTTTCTCTGTTGTTCCCCTCGTTATACTACTATTTTGTCATTGATTGTGATTATGTTATAATAGACATCAATAAAACAGAGTCACGGGCTCGATTCCTGCCTCCTGTGTGTGGAGTTTGCATGATCTTGCTTGGTGGGTTTCCCCGGGATACTCTGGGTTTCTCCTACAGTCCAAAGACATGAAGAGTATTGTTAATTGGCATTTCCAGATTCCCTGTAGTGTGTGTGTGTGTGTGTGTGCACTTGTGTGACCTATGATGGACTGGCACCCTATCGAAGGTGTACCCTCTCTCATGGCCACTGGATAAATGGTATAGAGACTGATTGAGTGAGTGAGTGTGACTCGGTTATGGTTGTGATTAATGAAACAGTGTCTCCCAGAATGTCTTCACTCCTTCAGTCAGATTTGAGTATGTTGGAATTAGATTTTCCACAGAAGTAAAATTAACTGATTTATTTTGATTTTTACACAATGATTAAAAAAAAAAAAAAAAACACACACTGCTTAATTGTATAGTCACTGCTCAGCTTTCCTTTGTCTCTCCGAGAGCATTGCACATTTTTTATTTTCACCAATTCCTCTTCACAAATTGTCTGCCACAGACGCCATGCTGCTGGCAACCTTGTACAGAATAAGTGGCATAGAGAATAAATAATATTATTAACTAGTATAGAAATATCTGTGTGTGTGAGACTGTAATATCTATCTGAAATATCTAAGACTGTTTGGCCAGTTCCTGTTAATGGCAGATATTGGCAATGTTTAACAATTTTTTTGTTAATTTTTTTTCTTTTTTTTACCTTAATTTCTATCCGAAATTGTATTAATAACAAGATCTTTTATTGACGATGGGAGAATCAAACCAGTCCATAAAATCTTCTCCAGCACAACCCAAATACGTTCAATGGGATTAAGGACAGATAATTTATCATGCTCCCAGAACCGCTCTTTCACAATTTAAGCATGAATTTGCAGAGCAAAATAATTTTTGCCAGCTAAAACATATTCATCACTGCAGTAATTATGCATTGTGCTCATTCTAAATGTAAATATTTGTTTATTTGTGTTTTTGTTTGTTGGTTCATTCATTGATTCTATTATTTATTCATTGGTCAGGCAGTGTACATTTTTTGTCAACAGATTTTTGACTGACTGAAACATGTTCTTTTTGCTTATATTTGGCTCCATCCATGTTGCCACGTTCTTCCTGCTGAAGACTCTGTGACCTACTGCTCATAGGGAGTGAATATTTTCTGGCTGAATTGCATGACTGATCTTTGTTTCTCTGAAATTAAATATTTTCCATGTTGTCCACAGTGTCCAGACCTTCCTCTTGCTGTGGTTGAGGAAATTCTTCTAAACCTACCTGGCCAGCAGGTGATTTGTGTGTGCCGCCTGGTGTGTAATGCGTGGAAGTCAGTGGTGGACAGCACTGCATTTTGGAAACGGCGATGCCGTAGGGAAGGATACAAGCCTCTTCGAATCCCAAGTGATTGGCAGACCTTCTATTTTCTATGTAAGAAACGCCGGAATCTGTTGAAGAACCCCAATGCAGATGGTGAGTAAAACTGATTAGACAGTTGTTTCCCTTAAAAAATTGTTAAAGGATATACTGTTTAAGATAAAAGATTGGAGTATGGGAGAAAATGTATATTATTTTTTAGTAATATATAGTTTGTAACAATACACTGGTTCTGTATATACAGTACGTGACACAATTTTGTCATGTGTAGCTGGAATATAAACTTCTGATTTCTGGGTGCGTTTCTGTTGCTAAATTTGACCAAGGGCGGATTGATGGGTTTCCTCTGGGGCCGCCAGTTTCCTTTCCAAAGTCTGAAGACATGAAGATTAGCATTTCCAAATTGCCTTTGGTGTCCCAAATTGCCTGAAGACTGGAACCACATCCACGGGGTATTTCCTGCTTTGCGCCCTGACTGTCCTGAGACAGGCTCTATGCTGCCGGCAACCCTGTACAGTATGAGTGGCATAGACAGTGAATTTAACTATGAATCAGAAATATATAGTTAGTAGCAATACACTGGTTCTATACACATACACACACCCATTTTTACAGTGAAACCTCGGATTGTGAGTAACGTGGTTTGCGAGTGTTCCGCAAGATAAGCAAAGATTTTTTAACAAATTTTGACTTCAGAGTTAACAAATCTTTTTACGAGTAAAAAGTTTACCTTCCCAGTGGCTGGATCGCACTGGATCGGATGACTCTCGGAAAAAGTGAAGAGTGCTGTGGTGGCTCGTGCAGGCCTTTTCTCTGCTTTTTCCAACATGACGCTCAAGCGGAGGAATCCAGTACTTTCCACCTTTAAAGGTACTGGGGCGCGTGGCATCACCCTTCTTACACGCCGCTTTCATGCTCACGCCTTTTTGAGCTGTTTCTTGGTGCAGAGAAAGAGTGCTGCATCAGTGCACGCATCCTTTTGCCCCTCTTTCCCATGAGGTGATCAAATGGTGGCATTCAGTTTAACTGACTTTGAATTCCTTTGAAGTTATATAATTTGCCTCACAAAACTTTTTTGTTTTTGGAGTTAAGGCTCAGAGCAGTACTTTAAACTCTCACCATTATCATTCTGGACACTGGATGAAGCTCGCCACCTCGCTTTTTTAGCCTAAGATCTATTCATTCATCCCTTGCCAGCTGTGTCCAATCCAGCGCCTTCACACCTGCAGAAGGGGAGGCCGCATATGTAGGGAGCTGTCAGAGTGAGTTGCAAAGTACAACTGCAAAAGACAAAGTATGTTCATTTCTAGGAGACCCATCAAGTCTCCTTCTTGAAGGAATTATGCCTGTGTGGTTCTGTGGTGTTTTATACTTGCTTAGTTTGTACAGATGAATGTGGTAACTTCAAGTATTTGGAAATAGTTCTTAAGAATGAACGAGTCTTGTGGAGTGCCACAATTTTTTCTGAAGTTTTGACCGATTTCTTTGTGATTTTCCCATGAACAAAGATGCAGCTTCTAAAAGCCATA
This sequence comes from Clarias macrocephalus, assembly GCA_011419295.1. Taxonomy (NCBI): domain Eukaryota; kingdom Metazoa; phylum Chordata; class Actinopteri; order Siluriformes; family Clariidae; genus Clarias; species Clarias macrocephalus. Next base: position 8,687 of record JAAGKR010012470.1, read on the forward strand.
ACATAATTTTCGAGAATGCTGTTTAAAGGCAGGGTCAACTGAGTGTATGTAAACTGACCCACAAGTGAAATAATCTATTTGTAAACAATTGTTGGCAAAATTACTTGTGTCATAAAGTGGATGTTTGAACCGAGTTTGAAAACATAATTTACTAACATGAAATCAGTGTATGTAAATGTCTGCCTTCACCTATAGTCAGCCTCATTCTGACAATAGTTGTTCTATTATGATATACTTTATTATTAAGTACTGTAATATCAGAAATGTTTTTTCATGTAGAGAGATTCAGTGGCTGGAATATCTTGGAAAATGGTGGTGACAAATGGGCTATAGGGGACCTACAGAAACCTCTTCCGGATAATACTGTAACAAAATGTTTTGTTACTTCTTATTGGTAAGATCCTTGCATTTATAAAAGATATTTCCATACCACTTATCCTTGCTACATGTCTTGCTAAACTATAAATGTATTATTTTATAATAAGTATACACAATTTTTTTTGTTTCTTATTATCTTTACCTTGAGGTGTACAAAAGTAAGGAAATTAAATATCCTATAGCTAACTATAAATGTTTATGAGCTATAAACATATATGATTTATATCAGGCCATGCATAAAGGCCCAGCTGATCGGCCTAGAGAAAGAAGGCTACAGTCCCGCATTTATGGATGAAAAACAGCCTGACATTGTGATAACAGACTGGTGAGTATTTCTTCAGCTTTCCTCTATTATTTCTCTCCTGTAATGAGAGTAATGTGTAAATCTAATTGTCTTTTACTTATCAAATCCTTAATGTTTCCTTATTTGCTCAGGTATGCGCCACGGTGGGACTGTGGTAGTGAGTATGAAATTTGTGTTGAGTTACTCAATCACAAGAGGGAGATAATCCACATCTTTCAGCCTGAGAAAGTGACATTTCCACAATGGAATGATCAGGAATGGAATAAGGTTAGTCATTTTTATTTGTTTGAATATTAAAAACCTGGAGTTTTTAACAGTTTTCATGCTTGGGCTGGGTTGAGAGGAAAACTATTGCTTAACTTGTTTTTTAAATTTACATTTTGCTTGGTTTTTGAATATTGGCTTTCGCATTAAAATTTTTACATGCTTCGGTTAAATAAAAAATACAGCTAAATTACACCTCGTACTGTCTCAAATGTGAAAGAGTACATAAGTGAATACTTCAGCTCCAAAGAAATGAGTGAATACAAAAAATATTTTATGAATATATATAATAAAGGACTAACCTCACAGTGAAAATGGCTAAAACAGCTATGATAATGAATCAGTGAGCCTTGCATATTGAAAATGTCATTAATTTCTGTACATTACAAATGATGCAAATATCAGCATACCAGATGCTTTATCTAATGCTAATACTAGGTCTTCATCATCCCTCTCAGAATAACTTTAATGCTACTGTACGTGACAAGGATTCCACAAGGTGGTGAAAGTATTTTCTGTTGACAAGGAGAGGCTATTGAAGTACACTGAACTTGTTGTCATGTTCTGGAAGCCAGTTTGACAACATTGTGTCATGAACAGCAGCAGTACGCAGCAGGCTGTGACACTTAAACCTTGCATGATTTGAAATAAAGGGGCCCAGTATGTGCCAAAAGTAATTCCTCACACCATTACACCTAGTGCTGCACAAAGTACACAAATCTGTACTTGACTAAAAGTGGAGATACCTCAGATGAAATATTACTCAAGCAAAAGTAAAAATACTCCATTTACATTTTTACAATATCCCCTAAGACCTAGTCTCTCTCTCTACCTCTCTGCATGTGGCAGCAGAAATTGAGACCATAAATCTGTGTAAACAAAAATCTTTGTAATATTGAAATTGTAGCCCGGGTACCTAATATTTTTTGTTTGTGATTAATTTTATCCAGTCTTGGATAAGACGGCATGTAGTTTAATCCTGTAATAGACTGTCTCTTCTCCTGTGTCTGCCTGCCTAACAGTACAGTACAGGAGTGCATGTGATAGTACAGCAGAGGCAGGCGAAATACGGTAGATCATTTGCAGGGGGATTTTTACTTTACAAATTACAGACATGGCCAATTCGCACAGGATTAAGATCACATCCCACCTCCGCAATTATTATAAATGACTAGAGGACACAAGGTAATACTAATTCCATGTGAATAGGGCGCTAGTCAAAATTAAAATTTCAGATATCCACAATGGCTTTCGTTCTATCCACAACTGTTATTTCAGATATCCACAACGCCATTCTTCATAGGACGAATTACATCTTTTTTCTTTCATTTATGTCTTTGGATTTATCTCATTACAGATATCTTTAACGCAGGTGTAGATATCCACAAGGTGAAATGTATCTTGAAGTGGAATTACTAGTCAGAATTTAAATGTAGACATCTATAACCGGAATTATGGTGGTCATCAATTAGAATCTGTTAGCAAGTTATAGCTATAAATCAAATGAATTTTGATTAAACCTAGCTTAAATTATTGAATTTGATTTCATTGAAACTGGCGAGGCCAACTCATTTCTCCTTCACCCTCACAGGCACACACATACAATATAACAGACTTTAGACATTCTATACATTCACTTACACACTGAAAATATTGTATATCATTGTAAATATTTGTATCTGGTGCACTGCAGTGTCAATCTTTTGTACAATACACCTGAGATACTTTCATGATTTCTTCGCATCTACAAATGTTCGTAGATCCGCGATCTGTTCATATCTGTGGAAATTCGTAACTCGAATGTTTGGGGGTTTACTGTATAGTGAGCATGTAGGATGTGTGACAGGTTGAATATTGTTTTCAGTGACGTCATTGCTTTTCATACTTTCATTGTGATGACTCGCCAAAACTGAATTACAGATATCTCTGTCATTTTGACTAGTCAAAATGCAATTACAACTAGTCAAAAAAATTTTGTTGATATCTGTAATGTTAATTCTGGATAGTTAACTTTTGCCATTAAATATTAAAATGGTTTGCCATACTTCCTGATAACCACAAATCATATACAATATCCCTTAAATCAATGTTTTGAGAGGTAGTGAGTGTGCGTGTGTGCAAGAGGGAGAGCGAGAGAGAGAGAGCATATTGACTTATTTTGTGCTAAGCGAACCCATCACTGATCTTACATTCAACCTCTCTGTCTTTCTCCATCAGTCCAGTTTGCCTCGTGCAGTCTTGTGTTTCATGCAGCGCAGTCGCTAAATTGGCAAAAACGCGAATTTCACACAAATCTACTCCTGCTTATAGTAGCAGTGAAAATAATGGCAGTTTTAGTCACTATGAAGCGTTCAGTGGGTCTAAAAGACATGTTACAGTGAGCCTGATTCATTTTATACATTTGATATCTAGCGTTATTTAAACTAGCTGGCTAGCTGCTATTCTGTATTCTGTGTGATGTGATCAGACTTTCTGATTCTTAGCACTTTTTCTTCATATCCAAAGGTGGGAAATTCACTAGACCGATTTATACATTACCGTATAATAAGTACACAATGAGGATACACTTTGTGTTTAATTTTTAGGGAAAACAAAATATTTGGTGAGTTCAGTCATAGGGAGGCTGCTTAGGTATTTCACATTCCCCTACAGGTCCAACAGAGAAGATTACAAGAGCTAAGTTACTTTAGCTCTTTTATCTTCAAGCACATTCCTGGTGTAAACTTGTAAGGTGTAAGTTTGGAAACTTAAAGTGTAAGTTTCCAATTTCTCATGGGTATGTAGGTGGGTGGTCAGGGGTTGTAGTGCTAGATTTTAAAAGGTAGGATGTCTGCTACCATTTTGTGAGCTGAAGAAAGTAGTTACCCATCTTTGTAGTCAAGACAATCAGGGATGGATCAAATGAGAATTAGATGTCTCTGGTGAAGTAAAACACAGCATGTGTGTGGATGTGGTTCATGGTATATTGTACACAATGCTGATGAGTACTTTTGGATTTCTTTACTCAATTACAGTGATCAATGGAGGAATTCTACTTTTACTTGAGTAATATTTTACTGAAGGATTTGTGTACTTTGCCTACTCCTGGTATTCACGCATCATCTAGCAAAGAACAGCTAAATACCTTGCTTGTACAGGTACCTACAGTATATGGCTCCAGTTCAAACCAGCATGACTACATGAGTCCAAAGTTCAATTTTGGCTTCTGTAAATTGAATTGCATTACAAAATTTTGTTTGGAGCCATGGTTTTGCTGTTAACAGACTAACAATTAATTCCAACACTGCTTCATAAAACTTTGTGAGATATTCCACAAACATACTATTATAAACTTTAAAAAGTCTTTGTTATTCCAGTGTGACCACATTTGCTCACATTTGTCACACTGTGCGTTTAGATATGACAGGGTTTTTTGGGGTGGATTGTTTCTTTGTTGTTGTTTTTGTTTTTTATTCTTGCTTCTGTCAGTAGAAGCTTACAGTAGTGTTTAGTTGATCCCACAATTGTGGAATAATAAAAAATCTATAAGATGAAATAAAGGTGTCCAGGTCTACATGCTTCATAGTGGCATTTTACCACAGTTATCTAAATCCTTTATTAGTAAAATCTTTTCTTATCTATCTTTAGATGACATGTAAACTGATGTCTGAGAACACTTTCTATTTTTATGTTTTATTTTAGATGACTCATGTGTTTAAAGACTATGGACCAGGTGTTTGATTCATCCATTTTAAACATGGAGGGAAGGACACTAAGTTCTGGGCTGGACACTATGGAATACGGGTCACTAACAGTTGTGTGGAGCTCTTCCCAGCAAATGAAGTATAATGCCTAAAATAGCCTTTATTGTATATAGGTAATTGAAGGAAATATTTTCATGTCTTAAAATGTATTTGTCTTGTTTTGAATATACATAACATATTTAATTATTTCATTGCCCATTACAAAACTTACAATTTACAGTCTTTGTCTTAGTCTTTTGTCTGTGGTAAAATTAGCTAAATGTCATGAAGTATAACATAACGTGCTATCAAATTCTATTCAAGTCTGATTACTTAAGGACGTTGTAACTAACATTCTTTACCTTGCATAATAAAGTATTTTTGTTTTAATTTCTTCCCTGTAATAGAAGTGTTCCTTTTTAAATATGGAGGCTGCTTAAGTAGTTATAGTTCTCATTTTTTTCCCATCACTCCAGCGGACTAGAGTTGAACGACCAGAATGGATGGCAAGCTCCTGTACATGTCAAATTATTTTTAAATTCTCTGTGGGCCTTGTTTGTTGGATCCACTGCAGCATAAGAAGCCACGCCAGACTTTGATGCTATTGGTGTTTCACTGGATTTTTTGAACAAAACTTAGAAAAAAAATACTATTTACTTTATTTTACTTCTATTTTTTACCTTTAAGCATCAACTTCAGTTTCAATTTGCAGCTGCCTGTTGCTCCAAACATCACTCATAAGTGGTGTTGCATCTGGTTGTAGTATCCACATTACACAGAAATGTCTGTATACTGTATCTCTCAAGTTGTCGGTCACCACAGCCATATTGGGATTTGTCCTGTCCAACCTTTATTACGATATAGCCAGCTTAAGAACTTCTGCAAAGTTAACGCACATGTGCGATTCAAACAGAGGGCAAGTTTGCTAGGTATAGTCAGCCTCCTCCTAGTTTATCCTCATAATGTGCACTATTGTTGGGGAATTGGGGTATCTGCCTTTCAGGCTTTCCCTACTGCATGTCATTTCTCTGTAAAGAACCCAGCATTTAGCTGAAACACTCTACTTTCTAAAATCACTGCTTTTGACTACAGAAATTGCATTTGACATCGTTCCATTTATTTATTTCATTTACTTATTTATTTCATTTATATATGTATTGATTAATTTATTTATTGTAAGGATTTGTTCAATGTGTTTTTTATTTGAAAAAAGTTATGCTTGGTGAGAGGATTTATTTCAAGGTGTTATTAAGACAGTCATTTTTTTTTATCACACTGATTAAACATTCCACTGTTCTCCTGTGGGTAATAAATTAATCTCCATTTATTACCCACAGGGGGGCGGGTGTTGAAGAAGTAGAAGAAGAAGAAGAAGAAGGGTAATAATAGAATAATTGTCGAAGATACGACTAAAACGTTGTTGCAAACATGTGAGCGAGCGAGTCTAAGAAAATAATAATATGGGAGCCAAATGCAAGTTCTGCGGATAAACGGTTTTACCGCGGTTTTAGCGCATGAATAGCGAGTTCTCATCTCATCTCATTCTAAGCATCTTTCACATCTGCGTAAAAAAAACGCCACAAATTTGTCACGAGCGACCGAGGGGAGAAGACAAAAACCTTAGCAGTTAGCCCGTGTTGCGTGGATGGTAGACCCAAACGCGGAAGTAGCGCGAGCAGGCAGGATAACCACGCGTTTAATCTCAGAACTCTCTTACACGAAGAGCAAGGATTTACACAAATAAACCCGTGTTCTAGCGACACACACTCAATCTTGGAAGCAAACCGAATTGGTGAGTACTCACGTGAGAAGCGGTAACGCATCGGCGAAGGCATGAATTGAACTCAATGACTGAGCGATGTGACGCGCCATCTTGTTTCCTTTTATGCGTTCCTGAAAGCGCGACCGTCTTACTTCCGGGTCCTCGTGCCGGTTGCGGAGTGAGTGTGCATGACAATACCCCCCTGTCCAGGACCGACTCTCGACGGTCCTGGGGTGGAGGATACCATTGGTGAAGTGATGAAGGGTTTGAGCTGGGAGATGTGGAATACCGGGTGGATCCGGAGCGCCGCAGGCAGCTGGAGCCGGTAGGTGACAGGATTGATACAGAGGGTGATGCGATATGGACCAATGAACCTGGGTGAGAGCTTTTTAGATTCAGTGTAGAAGTGTAGGTTCTTTGTAGACAGCCATACCTTGTCACCTATGTGGTACAATCGTCCCGGAGGGTGTCGACAGCGATGTTGTGAAGCGTAGCGAATGTTGGCGCGCTGGATGGTCTCTTTGGCTTGAATCCAGGAACGTCGACACCTTCGGACCAACTGTTGGGCCGAGGGTACTTCAACCTCCGGTTCTTGATGTTCGAACATCGGAGGCTGGAAACCCTGGCATACCTCAAATGGGCTCAACTTCGTGGCGGAGGAGACGTGGAGGTTGTGAGACAGTTCTGCCCAGATGAGGTAGCGGGCCCAGGAGCGCTGGCGGTCGGCAATGAAACATCTCAGGTAGCGCTCCAGTTGTTGGTTGGCCCGTTCCGTCTGACCATTAGTCTGGGGATGGTAGCCCGAGGAGAGACTGCAGGTAGAATTGATCAGACGGCAGAAGGCCTTCCAGAACCGTGCAGTGAACTGGGGCCCCCTGTCCGAGACGATGTCCTTTGGGAACCCATGCAGACGGACTACGTGCTCTAGTATCAGCTCGGCTGTCTTTTTAGCTGACGGGAGTCCGGTGAGGGCCACCAGGTGCACAGCTTTGGAGAACCGATCCACTATGGTCATGACAACGTCCTTTCCTTCAGAGACCGGCAGGCCCGTGATGAAATCAACGGCAATGTGCGTCCAGGGCCGACGAGGAACTGGGAGTGGTTGGAGCTCCCCTTGGTGTGGGTTGGTTGGAGGTCTTGGCCCTGGCGCACACTGGGCACGCCTGGACGAACTCCTCGACGTCTTTGGCCATTGAGGGCCACCAGAAGGCGCACTGGATGTACTGAAGGGTGCGCTGCGTGCCTGGGTGCCCTGACAGTGGCGAGGA
>JAAGKR010012471.1:0-16383 GCA_011419295.1 Clarias macrocephalus
AACTGTTAATGATGTTAATGCTGTGTTTTGATCTGTGCCTGTTGTTTTCTCATTGTCCACCAGGGAGGGTTTCACAGGTGTGACATCTACAAGGAATTAAATACAAAGATCAATGTACATTTTAAGTGTTGTGTTTTGCTCCAAGCTGATTGATTGACATGTACTTTAACATTAATAGATAGATAGATAGTCCCACGTATCCAGTCACAGTCACACTCAATATTACTGACCCCTTAATGTCCCCAACCCACTAATGTCTACAACTTATTACAGTTTTTTTGGGCCCGTGTTATCAAAACACAACACACAATTAGCACAACCACACATCCAATTAGCAAAACACTACAGATCCTTTGCATAATTAAACACTCTTGTAAAAACTATACACTTATGTTTACAAACCAGACTTTTTTACCATAAGACACACACGTTTCCCATTTACTATACTCAGTTTGCACGAGTTACACTCTGCTTGTCATGCACACTCGTAACACGACCGGCACTAGGACCTGGAAGTAATACGGTCGCATTTCAGGAAGCATAAAAGGAAACAAGATGGCGCCTCGCATTGCTCAGTCATTGAGTCTACCGATGCTGTCTCTGATGCTACCACCTCCATCTCGTGAGTACTCACCATTTTGGGTTATATTCCTGATTGAGTGTGTGTTGTTAGAACGCGGGTTTAATCGTGTAAACTCTTGCTCTCTACGTGAGAGAGTTCTAATAATAAATCGTGTGGTTATCCTGCCTGCTCGCGCTACTTCCGTGTTTGGGTTTACCATCCACGCTACACAGGCTAACTGCTAGTCTTCTGATCATCCTCCGGTTGCTTTGTGACACTGCTGTGATAAACCTAAAACACTTTTAGCACTTCGACTTCCCTATGATTAGAGTAGGATACCATCAAGTACAAATGTAAAGTAAATCCACCAAACACTACACAAGACCAATGTTGCACACTGAAGAAACTCATTTATTTCTCAACATGCCCAAAATGTTGACATGGAGATTCATAGTACTGTAACATGTCTCTTTACATATTGTACTGTAAGTTTACTAGACATTGTCTCTTCGCCGAGCTGGATCTGGCCAGAGAATTTCATCAACATCGCAGGCAATGTTGTCATTAGCAAGACCCCTTGAAAAGAAACGTCTTGAATGACGAATCCATCCTTGTATTGCTGCTACCTCTATCTGGTCCACCATGGCTTGGATGAGGGGTACCTCAGCCTGGAGACGGAGATCATATACCTTCCACCACCATGCCAAGAAAAACTCTTCTATAGGGTTGAGGAATGGAGAGTATGGTGGAAGATATAGGACGGTGAAATGTGGATGTGGAAACACAGTGGAAAGACACATTGTCCCAGACAACAATGTATTGCATATGATTGATTTGATTTGCTGCTGTTATGTTGTGCAGTTGGTCCAAGAATGTAAGTATGAGTGCTGTGTTGTAAGGGCCCATATGGGCCTGGCGGTGGAGGACCCCATTTTGTGTAATGGCTGCACAGAGTGTTATATTTCCACCACATTGCCCTGGGACATTGACTATAACCCTGTGGCCTTGACGTTTCTGCCCCTCCTTGGTGTTCTCGTCAGGTTGAACCCAGCCTCATCTATGTAAATGAACTCATGCTGGATCTTCTCTCCATCCATTCGTAAAGCTACATGAAGAACAGTGTCTAGTATACATATTACAGTACAGTAAAAGATTATGAGACAGTCTGCAAGATCACACTGCTAAAGTGGATACATACCTCTGCATAATCATGCCGCAGTCGTTTCATCCTTTCGGGATTGCGCTCGAAAGGCACTCGATAAATTTGCTTCATTTGAATATGTTTTTTTTAGGATGTGTGCCAGTGTTGATATTGAGACCTGATGGATGTCGTTGAAACTGTCCTGGTTATTGACAATGTTAGCTTGGAGCTGTTTGAGTCTTATAGCGTTGGCCAGAACCATGTTTACTATCTCCCTCTCTTGCTGTTCTGTGAACATAGGATGCCTTCCCCCTTGTCGTTCCTGACCCTCAATCCTATGTAGAAACTAGTTCATAGCGCTTAAACACCTGATTGGTGTGTCTACAATTAAGCAAACAAGTGTTTGCACACCTGATGTCTGTGTTGAACCAATTGGTTGGACGATGCGGTAATTTGACAGTCAGTGCTTTGGTATTGCAAGGAAGTGACTTCATGATAGATTTTTGTGTGTAATGTATGTTAAGTGTGTTTAGTGTTTTGCAAATCACTGTGTGTAGAGTTTTGCAACAAGTGTGAAGTTGACAATGTGCTTATAGTTGTGCAAATATGGGATGATGTGTTGCTTCTTGAGTGTAAGGTTTCGCTAATAGTGTACTAGTTTTAATTTTAGTGTGTAAGCAATCCAAAAAAACTGTAATGTCCATGACTTTTTATGGTCCACAACAACTCACTAATGTGCACATTTCTATATTGTCTGCAGTTCACTACATTTACTAATGTCTAAATTTATTAATATCCACAGCACACGAAAATTAGTTTCTACACTCCAGGAGAAAATGTAGAAGTTGAATGAAATGCCCTGTAGTCGTTTAATATGTTTGTTTAAACATCATGAAATTCAAATTAAATTTTATTTGTCACACACACAACCATGTCCTATGATGTATTGGCACCCTGTCCAGACTCTACCCCACCTTGTGCCCTAAGTCTCCTGGGATAGACTCCAGGCCCCCGCGACCCTGAATACAGGATTAAACGGTATAGATGATGTGTGAGTGAGTGAGTGAGACATACACAGACGTACACAGTGTGATATGCAGAGAAATGATTAATGGCTGCAACATGTGCATTAAAACAATAATGATTTTATATATACAATTAAAAAAATGCGTCCAGATAAAAATGTATTATTCAGGTTCACTGAAATCACTGAAATGTCTGAAATAAATGTAATGAAATAAATTTTATGTGAATACACTCAGACATTTTATACAGAAACATTTGGTTAATAAACATCTGGATTATTTTGGAGTGATTACGTCATTTTTAAAGAGTAGTTTTGTTCGTTCTGGAAACGTTCACAACAAATATGAGTCACTGAAAGTGTTAATGATCGTTAATGCAGTGAACTGATCGTTACCATTTCCAGATGTTTTCGAGTGTGTGTTCATTTCGTCATCGAGCACCAGGGTTGGTTTTGTAGGTGTGACATCCACAGGAACTAGAAGAAAAAGATCAATGTAGTGTGTGTGAGTGTTGTGTTTGAGTTTGGCTCCAAGCTGATGCATTAACCTGCACTAAGTCTCCTGACTGTGTGTTACAGTGTGTGTAGTACCTGGTGTGGACGTCGCTTTGGTCTTTGGTGTTTTGGGTCTTGAAGGTCTTCTTGTGGCCTCTGCACAGAGAAAAACATTTAATCTGTTATAAATAAATCCAGGAAATGTAGTGTGGATCAGAACACACACTCAGATAATCTATAATCATGAACACACACATGGAAAATGAGCAGAACATGAAACAGTAACAATTTTTTCTTTTTTGAGAGTAAAATTAGACAATATATTTATTGTGATTGTTTCCTCACGTGGCTGTAAATTTGTGTTCATTTCATTCGGATTACACGAATATTATTTCTCTTCGTTCTGAGAGAAGAAAGAGGCGGAGCCTCGGACGATGATTGACATTAAAGTAAAAGACATTTTGACTCGGCAGAAAGAAGCTGCAGCTCAGGGATTTTGCTGCGTCATCCACAGAAGTGCTTCCGGTTTGTTTCTCCGCCCACTCTGTCTGTACACGGGAAACTACCGCTGTGATTGGCTCTGTGGAGTGACGTGAATAGCCACGCCCACATCAAGGGGAAAGTGCTCGATTACAGAGATATTAATTATTCTTATTTTTCAGAACAGCATCATGGTCCGTATAGAACTGACACTCGGTCTGGATTTAGTGATGTCTGTTTTACAGTGTGAATAATTTTACCTTTAACTGTGACTGAGACGTCTTCATAGTCATTGTTGCTGATGTGACACCTGTACGTTCCTCCATCCTCTACAGTCAGGTGTGATATGAGTAGAGAGAGATTTCCTGGATGATGATCATTAGAGAGCTGAACTCTGTCTGTGTAGCGATTTGTCTGGTCCTTTGGGAAGATTTCTTTAAAATCAGATCCTTTATAAAACTTCCATCTGAGACTGTGTGGTTTGGCTTGTAGATGAGAGCAGGAGCAGGGCAGAAGGACAGACTGTCCCACGTATCCAGTCACATACACTGTATGCTGATACCGCAGGCAACCTGGAGAATGAAGAAACATCAACATATTGCATTGCTGTTACAACATCCAGCCTGCAGCCTGTAGGAACACAGCAGTTACTGATCTGTTAATGAGCAGTTCACCATCTGCAGCGTCTCTACACAACTACACACAACCTGTAACTCCACAACTCACTAATGTCCACAATAGGAATGTGACTGAATATGAAAACATGACCACATAACATGCTGTAATCAGATACACATACAGTTAGAAGTCAGTATCTGAGGTGCTGTATTCATGTGTTCTTGTTGAAGTTTATCTGAAAGGTTCACAAATAACTGTAACTCATATTTACACTACAGTACTGTGATATACATTATTCACAGGTCACTTTTTAAACTATATATAATTATATGCTTCCTATAATAAACTGTAAATGTGAAGATAAAATTGACTCCACTGGATTTTCCTGATGATTTTCTCCAGCGTGATTCCTTCAGAAGCTCAAAGTTTTAACCACTGAGACACAAATGTCCTGCGTCTAGCTCACACTGATTTAACCACATTTAACAGTGAATTAGCAACAGCTAAACTTACATCTAGTGGAGTTTGTGTTTATATTAAATATTCACTAAAATAAAGCACAAAAACAATTTTAAAAAATTACACAAATAGAAACTTTACAATTCTAACTCTCGGCTAAAACATTAGATATCCCAGTGTACATTGTGTTTCTGGTATTTTACTGTAGACCAATGATAATAAAATAATATTTAGCTGTGAAATAAATGATTTAAAATTCAGTCCAGATAATAAAATGAGAATTTAATGCACTAAACCCAATACAGATACAGTCATAAGAGAGAGAGAGAGAGAGAGTCAAACACACACAATCATATTTAAAATATCTCTTTATAGCAGATTCTAATCTAAGTCACTATAACTGATGCCTAAAGAGAGCAGCTGAAGAAGAAGAAGAAGAAGAAGAAGAGATGAAGAATATGAATGAACTGTGGGTTATTCTGTAGTATTTTGTAGTGTGATTGATTTTACTAATTGCATTGCTGTACATTAGCTGTACATTTTTAACTGTTTCCCCAAATCCTCCTCCTATCCTGTAATCGACTAACAGTTCACACTGTCCTCAGTTGATTCAGTGTGATGACAACATCTACAGTCTTCATCTGTTGTCATGTGTTTTGAATGTGTCACGTCTTAATTAATGTATGAACTAATGTCTCTTTGGTCACTTTGGTTTTTTGGCCCACAGACCAAGGAAGCCTTAACACGACCCTGTTCATGAGGACTCAGGACATTTCTCTGTCTGCCAGCAGAGCTCACAGGATACAGGGAAAAAAAAGTGCGGTGGTGTCTCAGTGTGTTGAGTTACTGATTGGAAGGTCAGATGACTGATCTCCTGCTCTGCTATGTTGCTGCTGTTGAGCCCTTGAGCAAAACCTTAAGCCTGTCTCCCTCCAGGGGTTCCATAAAGCTGCCAACTTTGTCCAACCTGCACATGAGTGGCATGTAAGCGGGGTGATACCCCAGACCCCGGGGACTTCAAAGGTGAGCACGCTAGCGGTTGATGCACCAGCTTGAGCACATAATGCTCTCAGTACACCAGCCTGAGGTCACAATACCACCATTTCACCTGTTTAAGCTCATTTCATCTTGGGGCCACAGCATTGTCATAAGTGAGTGGATTGAACGCCGCCGATTCACTTATCTGAGCATGAAAGCGGCATGTAAGAAGGGGAAGTACATTAAAATGTATATGACATCTAGGGAAATCTAGAGACACACACAATCTCCACAATGTGCACCATGGTAAAAAAGTCAAGTAAACTTGATTGCATGGTGTTCATACTGCACAGGACACACAAACCACAACCTGGACTTGAGACGGTCTCAGTTCTGTTTGTTTCTGAGGGTCGGAGTGTGTTTGGAGGACAGCATATGAACTTACATCTAAGAGACTTGTATTAAATAGTGTATTAAATGTGTTTCTATTAAATATTCAATAAAATAAAGGAGCACAAAAATATCCCATTTATTTTCCTTCAATCTGTTGATCCAACGTACAGAATCTCATTTCAGCAGCATCAGATTAAAGTGATGTAACTCATGACATGAAGCTGTAAGAGGAGGAGAAGAAACACACCTGCATTCTTACTGACCAGCTGCTGCATTGTGTCTGATCATAATAAACACAGTCTATAGATCACACACTGCAAATTCAGCAATTTCACACAAGTACGCTTTACACAGGAAGTGCTATCACAGGAAGTGAAAAATTAGCAGAACATCACCGACAGGACAGAAGTGTGAAATACAAAGAAGACCAATGCTGCAGAGAAACACTCAAATCCCAAACACTTTGTATTTAATCAACAACAAAAATAGAGAAAAATATATCTGACTGGAGATATAAAATAATTTAAAATGAAATCAGGAAATAAAACAGTATATCTATATCTCTCTATGCATTAGCTGTGGATGTATCATGTTTTTATCTATTCATGTATTACTGTAGCTTTATTTTTCTCAGGTGCATGTGGGTATTAAATTCATGTGATGACCAGCAGAGGTCACACTCACTGGAGCCTCAAGTGGTGAGAAAAGTCATTGTTTTTTTTTTTTTTGTTTTGTTTTTTTTTTTTGCTTTTCTTTTCTCTCTTTCTTTTTCCTTATTCTCCCTTTAATTAAATTCCCCTTCTCATCCTGTTCAATATTCTCCTGTGCATTTGTGTGGTGATCTGGCTGGTATTAGTGTGATGGTGGTGGTGCAGTGTGATGAGACTGGAGGATGTGGGTCTGGGGCTTTAGTGGGTGTTTTTCTGGCATTGTGATGGGGTGGGGATGTGGTATGGTCTCTTTGGGCTGGGTCACATCATATATGTAAAGCCTGATGTGCTCCTCCACTGATATGACCCATTCACATGAATTTTGGGGTGTGGGGTTATTCAGAGTTTCTTTTTATTCTCAAAACTGTTGGAAAAAGTGCTCAGCTGAACTGTCAGCCCAGCCCAGAGCAGTCTGGTCATTCTGATGTGAGCTGTCCAGTGGTATTGTAGGCTGCAGTCTCAATACTGACACAACATGTCTAGGAGCCTGGAAGAATGGGGCTTTCTTTATCTGGATGGCCTATCTGGTTCTGAAGGTCGTGCTGTGAGTGGGTTCATAGGGGCTGCTCTTGCTCTCCTCGTCCTGGTGGTTGCTTTGAGCTCTTGATCCATGTCCACATTGTGCATGTTGAGATGTTTCTGCTCCCTATGCTCTTTTAAGCTTTCATAATGCCTCTAATCTGACGTGGAGTAAATTGATGATTTCTGAGGCTGGTGACTCTAAATGAACTTCTCCTCTGCAGCAGAGTTAAGTTTTAATTTTGCTTTCCTGAGCTGGTCTTCATGAGACCCAGTTTCAACGTGGTGCTTGATGGGATTTGCAAAAACACTTGACAGTATTGCTCTTGAGAGAACTGTTTCAGAACCGACGACCTTTATGTCTTATAGAACTCAAAAATGATGTGATTTCTGCAGAGATCATATTGGTTGGGAGACGTACAGTAGGTGCATGTTTTGCTAAAGGTTTTGTGGGATGCATGTAAAATTGAGAGAGATATGATCCTCTAGGCCTAAATCAGAAAAAAAAAATTTATATGGAAAACCTTCGGTCTTCACAGCACAATCTGTACAAATGTATGACCTTCATTAAATGCAAAAGTTTGTAGACAAAAAGAAGAGCAACGATAATAGTAGGAACAACCAGAGGACAAATAAACACTATTTGAAACACTTCCAACAGTACAACACACTGCACATTATGCACAAATACTGTCAAACAGTTTTGCACTGTGGTGGTGAGAGCACAGGATACAGTTATAGCTCTGTGGTTTCCTCAAAGGATGTTTCAACTGAGACACGCAAAAATAACATGAGAAAAAAAATCTAAGTTCCCTTTAATTCACACGAATGAAAGAGATCATTGAGTCTCATTTGTAATGTAAAAGTCTCTCATCATTTGTCACATTCATGGTCAAGTGTTAATCAACAGAACACAAACTACACGATGCTCACATGTTCTTTTAACTGAAAACAAATCTAATGAAGGTTTTGCAGTAATTTTACTGTAATATAACAGGAGATGGAACATGTCTAGTCTGTGTTTATCTTGTGTTCCTCTGCAGCACTGAAACTCTGCATGTATTTCACTCTGAACAGATAAACACACTTCTGCTTTAGTGACACACAACCAAAGAGACCAACTGCTGCTGGAGGAAGTGACAGTGTGAACACACACCACATGGGTCAGCAGTTTAGTGACATCATCCCCACATTCTGTGAACAGTGGACACACCCCAGTGTTTCAAGTGTCTTTACAATGATTGGCTCTAAATCTTGTAGTATAAGCACATGTACGACGCTGTAAGAACCTCCATGAGTATTTTACTGTAAAGCTAGAACAAAGAATATTTAGATGTAAAATATATTATTTAAATCTAAATACCAAAATGGGTGTTTATAGCAATAAACAGATACAGACAGTCATAAGGGAGAGAGTCACTTCAATCATATGACAAAAAAAGGGAAAAATAAAACACACCAGCATTTTTAAACTCATAACACACTAAGGTCTATAAGCAGTGTGGAAATACAATCTTATGTTCATGGTTTTGCCTTTTTGGTCACTTTGGTTTTTTGGCCCAGAGCCTCAGGAAGGATTAACACAACCCTGTTCATGAGAACTCAGGACATTTCTCCACCCTGCCAGCAGAGGGCACTCTCTTACATAAGCCATAAAATAATCATGTTTAAAACAAGTATGTACAGGGTGGGCCATATGGATACACCTTAATAAAATGGGAACGGTTGGTGATAGTAACGTCCTGTTTGTGGCACATTAGTATATGTGAGGGGGCAAACTTTTCAAGATGGGTGGTGACCATGGTGGCCATTTGGAAGTCGGCCATCTTGGATCCAACTTTTGTTTTTTCAATAGGAAGAGGGTCATGTGACACATCAAACTTATTGGGAATTTCACAATAATGGTGTGCTTGGTTTTAACGTAACTTTATTCTTTTATGAGTTATTTACAAGTTTCTGACCACTTATAAAATGTGTTCAATGTGATGCCCATTGTGATGGATTGTCAATGCAACCCTCTTCTCACACACTTCACACACTGATAGCAACACCGCAGGAGAAATGCCAGCACAGGCTTCCAGTATCCGTAGTTTCAGGTGCTGCACATCTCGTATCTTCACACCATAGACAATTGCCTTCAGATGACCCCAAAGATAAAAGTCTAAGGGGGTCAGATCGGGAGAGCTTGGTGGCCATTCAACTGGCCCACGACGACCAATCCAACAGGAACAGGAAATTCTTCATCCAGGAATGCTCGGACCTGACACCCATAACGTGGTGGTGCACCATCTTGCTGGAAAAACTCAGGGAACGTGCCAGCTTCAGTGCATAAAGAGGGAAACACATCATCATGTAGCAATTTCAAATATCCAGTGGCCTTGAGGTTTCCATTGATGAAGAATGGCCCCACTATCTTTGTACCCCATATACCACACCATACCATCACTTTTTTTGTTCCAGCAGTCTTGGAGGGATCTATCCAATGTGGGTTAGTGTCAGACCAGTTGAATGGCCCTCAAGGTCTCCCGATCTGACCCCCTTAGACTTTTATCTTTGGGGTCATCTGAAGGCAATTGTCTATGGTGTGAAGATACCATAGTGGTGAAGAAAAGTCTTTAGGACAGAAGAGTTTGTGAAATAACCTGCTTTTGTGTCACTTTAATTTCAAGATGAAGAAAAAAGTGAGTCTCGTTAGGGAATGACTCTTAATGGCTAAAATCCACACACCACATACAATATCACACACAGAGCCTGAACACACACTACACACACTGAGACTGGTACTGATTAAATGTAGATTATGTTCAAACTAATTAATTCATAATCAAATCATATTGAGAACTATAACTGGGTAGAAAGATCAGAAAAAAAGTTTATTACACTAGGGGGCAAAATAGAGCAATAAAGTGTTAATTAAATGTGTAGGTGACTATCTGGTCTGTTAATCAGGTGTGAGTTGTTATCTGGTGGATCTACAACATCAGATTAATCTGTCATGAGATTATCACTGAAGTAACATTGTGTATAAAAATGAGTCATTTACCTTTAACAGTGAGTCTGAAGTCTCTGTATTCACCCTCTGTAACACTACACCTGTAATCTCCTGCATCCTCTACAGTCAGGTGTGATATGAGCAGAGAGAGATTTCCTGAAGACTGATCATTAACCAGCTGAAATCTGCCTTTGTACTGCTCACTCTCAGGAGATATCACTACCCAGTTATTTTCATTTGTGTACTTCTTCCATGTGAATGTCTCAGGTGTGGTGTGGAGGTCAGTGCAGGAGCAGGGCAGCAGTACTGAGCCTCCTGTGTATGCAGTGATGTAGTTTGTCTCTCTAGGTGCTTTCAGTCTGCAGCCTGTAGGAACACACACATTAACAGAATTCAGCTTCTGCAACATCTGTACAGAACTACACTCAACCTGTACTGTTCAAAACTCACAACAATTCACAAGGGGAATGGAATTAAATATAAAATTGTGAAAAGATGACATGCTCTAAATGATAATACTGTTAGAAGTACAGTATTGGTTTCTTTGTTAGTTAAACTACACGCCTAAAGGTTCACAGATGGCTACATCTATATGTGTCAACTGTTTTAAATGACTGGCCAGTACATGACAGGACACAAGCCAGTTGGTGATGAGTCTCTGCCTGAACCCAGGCTGCCTGTGATGATGCAGTGAATTTAGCCCCACCCTGTTAACTTCCATATGCACTGTGATAAATATTGTGATAAAAAAAAAAAACTTGCGCTCGTCTCCTCAGGTTTTATCCTGTAAACATTGGTGTGAAAACTTACACAGGATTAATAAGAAATGTTGTTCTTGTATATAATTCTTGTTTATTCTTTTTCAATACACTTTTGTACCAGGCATTTGTACTCTGATTACTGTGTTCACTCTTTTGTTCTCTCTTTGTGAGCGTATTTGCACTGATTACGATTTAAATAAACTCATGATACAGTTTTGGTGTTTGTTAGCAATTTCCATGTGATTAACCCTTTGATATCAGTGTTCAGGGGTGATCATGACAACTTACTATTATTATTATTATTATTAAATATTATTATTGTACTATAATATCACATCAGTGCAGGGGCGTAATCACCAGGGTGGACTGGAGGACACGTCACTCCTCATTTTGTGTGAAAGAGTGAATTTCCACACTTTGTGTGTGTGTGTGTGTGTGTGTGTGTGTGTGTGTGTTTGTGTGTGTGTGTGTGTGTGTGTGTGTGTGTGTGTGTGTGTGTGTGTGTGTGTGTGTGTGTGTGTGTGTGAGAGAGATCTGGACTGGTGTGTGTGTGTGTGTGTGTGTGTGTGTGTGTGTGTGTGTGTGTGTGTGTGTGTGTGTGTGTGTGTGTGTGTGTGTGTGTGTGTGTGTGTGCATTTACTACCAATAACATGCAATGAATGAGAAAATCCTTTCATAGGGTTGGAGGTGAGCTTTATGAAACAGTGTAGTACACAAACACTAACATAATTTTTGCTGGCTGTCATGTGTTTCACTCAACTTAATGTTAGTGCTGTTAGTATTATTATTTACTCCATGGGTTTAAATAAGCAGACACCAGATGTCCATATAGTTTATTAGTACATTGTCTCTCAAAATAACACCCTGATATATTTAAATTCAAGACGTTTGATTTAAATAAATCCCTGGACTGTAATACTGTATATATACAGTACAGACCAAAAGTTTGGACACACCTTCTCATTTAAAGAGTTTGAATTTGTATTATGGCAAGAAAAAAGCAGCTAAGTAAAGAAAAACGAGTGGCATCATTACTTTAAGAAATGAAGGTCAGTCAGTCGGAAAAATTGGGAAAACTTTGAAAGTGTCCCCAAGTGCAGTCACAAAAAGCATCAAGCGCTACAAAGAAACTGGCTCACATGTGGACCGGCCCAGGAAAGGAAGACCGAGAGTCACCTCTGCTACGGAGGATAAGTTCATCCGAGTCACCAGCCTCAGAAATCGCAGGTTAACAGCAGCTCAGATCAGAGAGCAGGTCAATGGCACACAGAGTTCTAGCAGCAGACACGTCTCTAGAACAACTGTTAAGAGGAGACTGTGTGAATCAGGCCTTCATGGTAGAAGATCTGCTAGGAAACCACTGCTAAGGACAGGCAACAAGCAGAAGAGACGCGTTTGGGCTAAAGAACACAATAAAGAAAACTTGCTGAATGAGAAGGGGTGTCCAAACTTTTGCTCTGGACTGTATCTTTGCTTAAGAAATGTAAGCATTATTACTTATTTTTATGCATGAAAAACACAGCTCATGTATTTTCTCACATTTGTTTACAGGCCATGTTTGCCCTTATCAACCTGTTCAACAAAACATGAATTGTCTACAGCAGACCAACAGGGTTAAAATTTTATGGCAAAAAAGTCAAGTCAACTTCAGGATGCCGTTGTATTTAAAGAAAAAAAACCTGAACAGTCAGATAGTATAGGCAGGGACACAGATGTTTGCCTTGATTCCAGTCAACTGTCCAATGATATTGTCTCTCGTTTGCAGAATGTTGGTAGGCTGTGCATTCTGATTCTAAGCACGATAATGCCAAAAGCATTTATGATGAATTCTTGTGGCACAATAACTTGTTTTCACACAATAATCACTTCACCTTAATTACATGAATATGCAATATGATTAAACATGCAAATACTCAGTCATCATCTATACCGTTTAATCCTGTATTCAGGGTCACGGGGAGCTGGACAGGGTGCCAATCCATCGCAGGGCACACAGACATACACACACTCATTCACACACTACGGGCAATTTGGGAACGCCAATTTGCCTAACCTACATGTCTTTGGAATGTGGGAGGAAACCCACCAAGCACGGGGAGAACATGCAAACTCCATGCACACAGAGACAGGAATCGAACCCGGCCCCTGGAGGTGCAAGGCGACAGCGCTAACCAGTACAACACCGTGCCGCCAACATGCAAATACTGTTTATTAGAATTATTCTCTGCATACAAACTGGCAGCTATTAAGACATGCACTGATGACTGAAGTAATAATAAAAAAAGTTAAATCAGAAAAAATTATATTTTCTCTCTTCCTCAGACCCTCTATTTGAGAAGGAAATCTAAAAGACTGAGTAAATAGAATGGAATAATTAATACCTCACCTCTGTTCACTAATAACACAAATACTTCGAATATCATGTGTTTGTTTCAATAAAAAAGTTTTTATTCAAGCATGTCCAAGTTTTTTATTTATTTATTTATTTTATATAGCACATACTCACAAACCAAACGGCCACCAACAACCCATGAAGTGCCACTGTTTAACACGCTTCTATTGAGTAAATCGGGAAATGAAACGGCCACCATGTGATATTTTACAAGAGAAACAAGCCTTAAAGCAAGACTTTAACTGTTGAATTTATCACATTCATGCAATGACAGGAAGAGCTAACGCGTGAATTGAAAAATTTGCAGAACAGACAGAGCAACGCATGATGCTGCAGAGACACATACAAATACCAAACACTTCGCATTTAATAAACAGCAAAACTAGAGTGAGAAAGAAAACTCTGATTAGACATATAAAATAAAATCAGGAAAGAAAACGGTAAAGTCATCTATATCTCTCTATGCATAAACTGTGGATTTTATAGGCTGGAGCAGTTACATGTATTAGCTGCACGTGGACGCGATATTAAATTCATGTGTTGACCAGAAGAGGTCACTCTCATTGGAGGGGACACAGATGTGTTAAGTACAGTCTTTTATTTTTCTTATACTTTTCCTCTTTTTCCTCACTTCCCCCTTAATTAAACTTGCCTTACTTACTAATCAAGTTTGGCCTGTACATTTGTGTGGTGGTTTGGTTGGTTAGTCACAGGGTGGTGGTGCGGTGTGAAGGATCCAGCAGATTCGTGTCTGGGGCATTAATGGGTGTTAATGGCTTTGGGATTGGGTGGGGGGTTGTGCAGTGGTCTCTATGGCTGAGGTCACAGCATGGGTGCTGATGCCAGATGCATCAGTTTCGGTATCTCAGGAGCTGCAGCCTGATGTGGTCTTCCACTATTCACTCTGATATGCCTTCTCTGCTCTATGTAGAGTGCTCAGCTGTCAACCCAGACCAGTCTGGTCATTCTGATGTCAGCTGTCAAATGGTATTGTTGACTGGGAGAATAGGGCTTTCTGGGATGTCTGGCTGACCTGTCTGGTGCTGGAGATTGTGCCATGGGTGGGTTCATGTGGGTTGCCATTACCCTCCTCTTTGTGATGTTTGGTAGAGAACTTGTCTGAGCTCTAGCCCATGTCCATATAGGTCAACAAATTGTGCTGCTGCCTGGCAGCCTGAATGATATTTTCTCTGTCTATGTGACTTTCTAATTATGTATACAACTGGAAAAAGTTTGGGCACACCTTTTAATTCAATGGTCTTTACTGACCTTTAATTCTTTCTACACTGCAGAATGTGCTACTGTATGTTCTTAATAACAGCTCTAATCTGAGGGTGCTGTTTGTTAATCAGTGATTTCTGAAGCTGGTAACTCTAAATGAACTTGTCCTCTTCAGCAGAAGTCAGTTCTGGTCTTGATTTTCTGGGATGGTCTTCATGAGAGCCAGTTTCATCATGATGCTTGATGGATTTTACAATACTGTTTTTTTGTGCAAGAAATTTTCCAGAATAGCTGATTTTTGTGTCTTTTAAAACTCAAAAATGGAGTGATTTCGACTCTTTTCCACAGTGTTCGGGAGACCTAGGTGCATGTTTTGCTAAAGGTTTTGTGGGGTGCATGCAAAATTGGTGGAGACATGAGCATATAGGCCTAAATCAGGAAAAATTGGAATTTTTTTTCAGGAAATTTTGGAAAAACCATCAATCTTCACAGGACAATCCATCCAATGTATGACCTTCATTAAATGTCAACGTATTTAGACTAAAGGAAGTGCAATGATTAAACATTACAGTAGGCTCAACCTGAGGTTGAATAAACACTCATTTAAACACTTCCAGCAGGGCAACACACTGCATTATGCACAAATACTGTCATACAATTCTGCACTGTGGTGGTGAGTGAACAGCACACAGTTATAGCTCTGTGGTTTCCTCAAAGGATGTTTCAATTGAGACAAGCAAAAATATTTAGAGGCTTGTGACACGTGATAAAATCTAAAATTCTATTTCAATTACCCAAATGGAAGAGATTAGTGAGTGTCATTTTAAATGTAAAGGGATCTCAACATTTGTCACACTCATGGTCAAGTGTTATTCCACAGAACAAAAACTACACAATGTTTACATGCGCCTTTAACTGAGAACAAACTTTTCTTTTTTGCAGAGATTCAACTGGAATTTAAGAGGAGCTGGATGTAACATTTATGATGACTTTAACTTTCAGACTTAAAAAAAATAAAATGTCTAATTCAAAGATCTAAAAGACAACATGTCTAGTCTGTTTGTATCTTGTGTTCCTCTGCAGCACTGAAACTCTGCATGCATTTCATTCTGAACAGCTAAACACACTGCTATTTTAGTGACACGCAAACCAAAGAAGCCAACTGCTGCTGGAGGAAGTGAGAGTGTGAACACACACCACATGAGTCAGCAGTTTAGTGACATCATCCCCACATTCTGTGAACAGTGGACACACCCCAGTGTTTCAAGTATCTTTAAAATGATTGGCTCTAAATCTTGTAGTATAAGCACATGTACCACGCTGTAAGAACCTCCATGAGTAACAGCCAATGAGAGAGCAAGAGGAAACTGTAGGGGGACGAGGCAGGAACAACCAGAACACCAAGCATGTTGAAGGAGACTCAGCGTTCTACATGAACCCAGGACTTAGACAGGATTAATAAAGCTCTGGCACAAAGTTCATGTTTGCTAAAAAGTCATGATGATAACTTTCTCATGTTTAAATTCATAATTAGTTTGATAATAAACAGTAAAAACAACTCAATTTAGTGTGCATGTTACTTTTCCTTCAAATTCCACCCATAGTTAACACAGGAAGTGCAAAGTTAGGAGCACAATT
>JAAGKR010012472.1:0-16383 GCA_011419295.1 Clarias macrocephalus
TTAATTCATCATTTAAAATGAGCTTTTTCTTCATCCTTCTGAAATATTTATTATAAGTTGTAAAGTCATCACTTAAATATCATGTTCATCTAGGGTTTGTTGAGAATTTGAAAAGGGGTGAATGTTTCATATTAAATCCAGATGGAGCGCTGTATCCTGTTAACACTCACACGTTAAATAGTGAAGTAAATTAGTCAGAAATTCATGTTCACATTAAGTATTTTTGTGTATTGACAATAGAAAAACACATTTTATTAAATCCATATGTAGTTGTATGTCCTTAACAAAACTGCTTGACATAAATGTCAGTTATATTTCAACACTAAGTGATGGTGTGTAATCCACAGGTGGACCAACATGATACAGTAGGAATGATCTGCAAAATATGGAGATGACTGGAGCGTTGTTTTCATGTTCTGGGCCTTGGGGATGAGACAAGATGGACCTAACAGACCTTTCCCATTGTTGGAGGCGATGCTATTGAGACGGACTTCTTGGTGGAGGCCGTTGATGTTTGTTTTAAAGTTTTTTTTGGTTTTAAATACACAAAGCAGTGTTTTCCCACCTGCGAGTTTCTCCAGCATACTGTAGATCATATTGATGGACATGAGTACTCATCTGTTAAATTTTTGAAGACAACCGTATTTTCACTGCACATTTAATCAATAATATTTTTTAAAGGTTTTAAAGGTTTTATCGTTTTTGTTTTTAATGTCATTTTGAAGGAAATTAAATGGTAATAGTTAAATAACTAATAGTTAAAATATTAAGATGGGGAATGTTTGATGTCGTGGGCATTATAAGATTTGTATTGAAAACTTCTATATAAAAAGTGTTTAAACATTGTATTAAATGCAAAAAAAGGGGGCGTCTTGATTTTATTGTTTTACTGAGTATGTTACATTTATTTTATATTTAACAAATGGTCACCTTGAGATTATATGGTTTTGTCTGACATTTTTGTCAAAACTGGGTTATTCACATTTTCTTATTCTGTGACAGTCTATTTACATTATGTGAAGTTGTGTACATTTTGGGTCTTTTTTGGAAATAAAAAAAAATCAAATGGAATGTGTCAACCCAGCAAGAGTGTTAATTTTACTCACCGGTTGGGTCAAATAAAATAACCCAGCACTTTTAACCCAACTAGAGTGTCAGTTTAACCCACTGGTTGGGTCAGATGAACAGCCCAGAATTCTGGGTTACATGGTAGAACCCAACACTTGGGTCAAAACAACCCAGCGCCTGTTCTGTCCAATAGTGACCCAGAGTGTGCTATTACTTTGCTAATTAAACCTTCACACTCTGCTTTTACTGGTGGAATATGCAATTAATGAAGATTGGCCACCAGGCTGGTCAAATTTAGCTATGAAAACCTCCAACACTAAATTGGCCAGTGTTTCAATTTCATTGTCCGTATGCTTTTGCACTGTTTTTTTTTCCTCTTCTTCTTTGCACTGTTTTACTCTGAATGTCTATTTATTTTGTTTTTATTTTGCACTGTTCCTGTTGCAGTTTTTCCTTGCATGTATGGGCCTTTTTTCTTCACATACCTGACTAAAAGGTGTAATTATGTGGATCTTTATCTTCACTGGTGTGAATTGCAGCATTATTCATCATCATTCACACCTCTTTGCCTCTTTGCCTTTCTCACTTTCACACCTGGCCTTTCTAAGCAAAAGTGTCTTAGAAATTTTTAAATGAATCATCTCTGTAAATGAGTGAGCAGGATGATTGCCACATCATTTTGAAGTAAAACCTCCAGGCTACAAGATCTAGTTAAAAAAGTCTTTTACATAAATGTCATGCATGTTTTGAATGTAATGAATGTTTTGTGGTCTTATTTCAGTGACTTATTCTTTTGCTGTTGTCAGTAATCACGCATAACTGTTTTTTTCTCCAATATACAAACTTGTACATACACGTATTACTGAATACAGTGTAATCAGACTTTAGCCATTTATTTTTTAAATAAGTAACTGAAAAATACACAAATGTTCTTCTTCAGGGCTCCAAAACACCTGCAGACTTCTAAGGGTTAAAGTCTTCGTTCAGTTTCTAAGTTCAATCGCCATATTGAATTTCATAGTCCGGTTTATTTTCTCAGTCATTATATTCCTTTGTCCCAAGCTACTGTCAGTATCCATGTCTTGTGTTTTTTTCCCTGTTTCCTTGGTGTAGGTTTCAGTTTCTTGTTAGCAAGTTAGAGTTTTTTTTTTTTTTTACTCTTGCCTGGAAAGAGTTTGTTGATGATATGACTGTTATCTTTTTTTTTTGTTAACTTTAAAAATTGCTTTATTTGTTCCTTAACACCTCTTTGCGGTTCTTCCTGTGTATGTGCTGTGCTGCGTCCTGCTTCTTCGTTCGCCTGTCTTGCTACGTTCAGGGTTTGGCTGCAGGTTTTGCATTTACTGATGGGTTCTGTGAGGGACATCTTGTCTCTTCTTCTCCTAGGTTTTACTGTATTACTTTCTTTGGGTGTCGTTGGTGGTGCGCATATTTCCTCTCCAGTGCAGACGTTAGGGGCGGGGTCAGCACTGACTACTGTACATGCATCGGGATCTGTACTCGATTATGTACAGTACTTGCAGTGGGTGTTTGTGGCAGTGCCGGGTGCGGTGTGTGCCTGTGTGGTGGCGATGTGTGCAGGACTGACTGTATTGCTGAGGCCTGCAGCAGACTCGGACTTCTCTGTGTTTTCTGCCAATTCCGCTCCCTGAAGACCAGCACAGAGAGATGGAGGACAAGCTTCTTCCCACTGGACTGGCTATAAGAACTTTCAATCGTAAAACCACATAGGACACTGATCTGCCACTCATCATGATGTGCAATACAAATAACATATTAACGCGCATTTCAACATTTTGTACAACCTGGAACTTTAAACTTGACTTTGCACATTATCCTGGACATTCTGCACATTGCACATTCTTTTCCATATGACTGGACATGGTTTCTATATCCCAATTCTATTGTAATTCTATTAAATTTAATTTTATTATTTGTACCTAATGTAAATTCTTTTTACAGGTAAAGGTTTTTCTACATTTTATAATATTTCTAACATGTTTTCTCTCATTTCATACTTTATAATCTATTTGAAATTTTTAGGTCATCAGCAGTTGTAAAATGATTTCACTGCCTATCAGACTGTGTATAACAAATATAATTTGATAAGTTTGTACAGCTCTTCCTTTACCAGTAAACCAATAAAAATCTAGTGGATGTGGAACATTAGGCTGAACTAAATCATAAGAAGCTGTCAGTGGTTGAACATCCATTATTTTTCTCCTGATGCAATTGAATATTTAATTGAAGAAATTTATAAAGTCTTCATTACCAAACTGTGATGGAATACTCTCTGCATATATTGGGTTTTGTTAGTCTAGCCACTGTACTAAAAGCGAACCTGGGATTGTTTAGGTTCATTGCTATCGTTTTTGCTCAGATTCTTGGCCCGAGCAGCTTTTAGAACCTGTCTGTAGCTGGACATACTGTCTTTATATGCAATTCTAAAAACTTTTAATTTAGTTTTTCTACACCTTGGCTCTGGGTTATGGGTTGCTCTTTTGAGGGCGTGAGTATGACTATTGTACCATGGTGCAGATGTTTTTATTTTTTTCTCACCTTTTTTTAATCTAATGGGAGCCACAGTGTCTAGTATGCTCGTAAAAAGAGTGCCCATGCTGTTAGTCACTTTCCTAGATCATCTGCATTTAGGGGTCTAGTAAAAAAGTTGAGACAGGTCCGGCAGATTACTTGTGAATCTGTCTTTGGTGGTCGGATTAATATTTATTGTTGTTTTGAGCTTTCTGAGATGCATGTTAAAAGGCAAGCAGAAGTGTCAAGAAGCTTCGTAAGGTTCTTATAGCAGGTAGTAGAGAGTTGCTGCTGCATTTTTGAGCTGAAGGAACACCTGCAGAGAGTACGATAGTTCATGGTCACGTGCACACAGGAACTCAGAGCCAATGATGTAGCTAGCACTCTGGATGTTCCGTGAGTTCTGTTATGTGGTTACCCAAAGCTCTGAAAAAAAAAAATCTGTGAGATGTCTCAGTCATTGATATCAGTAGCACCTGTAAGCCCATAGGTAGATGCTATTTCTGTGTTAACTTCCTTTTGGGGTTACGGTCTTAGAGACAAGAGAAACCCAAACTCTGTGAAATGCAACCACATATCTGTAAAATGTACGATGCCCTTTAATGGTGAAACAAAACTCAGGAGAAGCTGTTAAGGAAGTGTTGTAAGAACACAGAGTCACGGAGGCAGGGTATATAAGGAGGGTTGATGTATTTAGATTCTCTTCTGAGATTTTGAAGCTTTTGAAGAGTACACTGGTCCCTGTACTCATTTGCTTTCTTTAGAACCATTTAACTTATCCATTTCCCCCTTATATTGCTTTATTTTGCTTAAGTGGTAATTGCTTGAATATAAAGCCAATAAAAGGACTTCATCCCTCTTTGAGGCTAGTATCACAACTGCTAGGTCTCAGAGGCATCCTTTTGAGTGTGGGACGGAAAATCCTGGAAACTCGACTAACTACTTTCTCAAGAACATATTGTAAGGTAAGTGTGAATTATCCTCATGCTTTACAGAATTTGAAGCGAAGGGTGGTTTGCCCTATTCATTTGACTGTTCATTTCCATATATATATATATATATATATATATATAGTCAGGGTGCAATTTATACATTTTTACATGAGTACTACACACGATCTGAATGAGTACATCAGATGTCAAATGCAATAGGAACAGAAGCAGCACAAAAGTAAAATAAAGACAACGATAATAGAGATTTACATTTACATTTATGGCATATGGTAAGGTGTAAAACTTAAGAAGACCAATAGTATGAATGTTGAAGCAATTACACTAATAAGTCCAAAGCGCAAAATTGTACTAGGAACACTAACAGTCTTACACTATGTCAAATACAGAAAAATTCCACTCTGAGCCGGGTAATGATTTCATAAGGACATGGAAACAACTCTACAGCACATTTTGACATGAACAATACGAGCAACAAGAATGTGTTACTGACATAATAAGGTTTCAATAGCCAGCCATTAAGGAATTTATTGATGTTGCGATAACCGATAATGAAACTGTACCGTCACTAACGACATAAAGCAAAATTAAAATGACACTACTGACTATTACAGAGATGTAAACAATATGGTAATGACTTCATATAGTCCCTATACTATATTTTTATTTGCTGCTGTTTATTTTTGTGATCTGAGTATATTATGACTAAAATAAAGCTGCTCACTTTAGGTACACTTTCACTTTGCAAAATGCAATGTTTGTATTATGACTGTATATTTGTGTTTTGTTGTTTTTCTGGGATACGATTATTGATTTTACATTTGCACTTTTTCTATTCATTATTATAGTAGTAGTAGTGCTATTATTATTATTATTATTATTATTATTGTTGTTGTTTTTTGCTGTTCTTCAGTAATTTTCATCCCTTGCATCACTTTACATTTGACTGCACAGTTAAATGTGTGTATATATTTTTAATCTGTTTATTTGTTTTTGTTTTGTATCTTGATTTTGAGCTTTGGCAGTACGAGTGTATGCAGGAGACGTCATATGTCACACATAATATTGTGCATTTTGTGCGATTCTTTCTTAATCAAGTAGGTTATCCCTTGAATGTTGCCGTGCATATAAATAGTTTTGTGTGTGTGTGTTGAAGTCAACGCAGATATTGTAATTTTCTCTGTTCTAATAGAGTATACAGACCCTGTTCTATGCAGGGTAAGGTGTGTGATGTGTGTGCGCTGGGGGCGTCTCGTACGTGTGCATGCAAAACCATGCCCTTATTTTCAAAATCTCACTCTTAAGCTTTGCTAAAAAGTTGGCAGCTACGCCACACATATTTTAGGAATAAGAATTATATGGTAAATTTGTCATCAGACTTTGAAATTGAAATGAACAGTAATGATCAAGCCACAGACTATTGATCTAAATAAATCTAGATTTTTTTTTTATTGTGCATCGGACTTTAACATTGGATACATCTTTTAATCGTGTTTATTCATGACTGTTTTCCTTATATCACTTGTTAATTTTGTCACTACTTCCACCTACACTTTATATGAGGATTTATTGGCAAATGCTGCCAAACAGGTGAAGAGGTGATGAGAACAAACACAGACTCCATAAATGCGCTTAAAAATCAATAATGACTCGATAACGGTGCTTATAAGTTGATATCAAGGCCTTAACAGGTGTTAATGTCAGGAGGGGCAGATAAAATTTTTGAACATGCTCCCGACAATTTTCCTCCCGACAATAACAACTCTGACGACCAAAGAGAAGGAATTCACTCACTCCTCATCTATAACGCTTAATCCCATATTCATGGTCGCTGGGGGCCTGGAGCCTATCCCAGGAGACTTAGGGCACGAGGCAGGGTACACCCTGGACAGGGTGCCGATCCTTCGCAGGGCACAGACATGCACACACCCACACACTCATTCACACGCTATGACCAAATTTGGGAATGGCAGTTAACTTAACCTACATGTCTTTGGACTGTGGGAGAAAACCGGAGTACCCAGAGAAAACTTACATGGGGAGAACATGCAAACTCCATGCACACAGAGACGGGAATCGAACCCAGACCCTGGAGGTGCAAGGCGACAGTGTGTAACCACTACACCACCGTGCTGCCCCCGGGATTCATACAGTAAATAAATAATTACTGTATTAAAGCATGTAAAAATAATTAAAGCATGATACTTTTGTATCAAAGTTGTTGAATGTGGAGGAAAATTTATTCAGCAAGTCGGTTGTTTTCTTGCTGTAAAAAGCCCGACTTTCTACTGAGCTTAAAGATTGTGATGAGGTACTTTGTGACCTGGCATTTAGCTTTATTATTTTCTTTGGCAATGGATAGGTCAGATGTCACTAGAGCCAGCACATCCCTTCCAAATAATGAGCGGAGTGATTACTTTTCTGTTACTTTTCTGTTTTATTATATTTTAAAAATGAAATAAAATAAATAAATTAATAAAAAATAATACACTCTAAAAACTGCTGGGTTAAAAAACAACCCAACCATAACCCAGCCGCTGGGTCACTATTGGACAGAACACGCGCTGGGTTGTTTTGACCCAAGTGCTGCGCTTACCCATTTAACCCAGAATTCTGTGTTGTTCATTTGACCCAACCAATGGGTTAATCTGACACTCTAGTTGGGGTAAATGTTAAAAGTGCTGGGTTATTTTATTTGACCCAATCGGTGGGTAAAATTAACACTCTTGCTGGGTTGACACATTCCATTAGATTTTTTTTTATTTATTTCCCAAAAAAAAAAAAAAAAAAAATGTACACAACTTCACATAATGTAAATAAATTGTCACAGAATAAGAAAATGTGAATAACTCAATTTTGACAAAAATGTCAGACAAAAACATATAATCCCAAGGTGACCATTTGTTAAATATAAAATAAATGTAACATACTCTGTAAAACAATAAAAACAAGAGGCCCCTGTAAATCTGCATTCTTTTTGCATTTAGTATAATGTTTAAACACTTTTTATATAGAAGTTTTCAATACAAATCTTATAATGCCCACATGACATCAAACATTCCCCATCTTAATATTTTAACTATTAGTTATTTAACTGTTACTATTTCATTCCCTTCAAAATGACATTAAAACAAAAATTATAAAACTTTTTACAATATTATTGATTAAATGTGTGAAAAAACTGTTATCATCAAAAATTTAACAAATGAGTAATAATGTCCATCAATATAATCTACAGTATGCTGGAGAAACTTGCAGGTGGGAAGACACTGCTTTGTGCATTTAATATGAAAGACAAAAAAAAAAAACTTTCAAACAAACATCAACAGCCGCCACCAAAGTATTTCTCTCAATGGCATTGATTCCAACAATGGGAAACATCTGTCAGGTCCCTCTTGTCTCATCCCCAAGGCACGAACCATGGAACAACGCTCCAGTCATCTCCATATTTTGCAGATATCATTCCCATCATGTTGGTCCACCTGTGGATAACGCACCATCTCTTAGTGTTGAAATATAACTGACATTTATGTCAAGCATTTTTGTTAAGCACGTACAACTACTTATGGAATTTTTTCTTGTCAATACACAAAAATACATAATGTGAACATGAATTTAGTGTATATTTCTGACTAATTTACCTCACTATTTAACGTGTGAGGGATAACAGGATAGCCGTCTATATAAAAAGATGGACTGCCCTCACCCCCATATCTAAGTGCGACTAAAAAGGTGGAAAAGTGAACAAACATGGAAATGAGCTTGCTCCTACCACAACTGCAACATTTAAAATTTATGTAAAAATTTATATACACTTACCATAAAATACTGCCAGCTTTAAGTGGCCTCGTGCCCCTCGCTTCAGAAGTGAAAAATCCAGAAAGTTCATCATGCCGTGTCTCAATTCCAAAAACGCAAAAGACCGAACTTGACTTGGAAGTGCACACTCGAGGGTTTGAGGACCCCGGGTATAGTGCAAATAGAACGCAGCGTACAGGATGAGTCTCACAGCCGCGATATTATTATACCATAACCGTATTATACCAAAGATTACCTTTTAGAAATACACAAAATGAAATAAATCCGCTGTTTTAATGACTGCAGAGACACAACCAGCGGTAGTTTTCAGAAGTTGCCGAAGTGAGGCTATGCTGGGCGGCTACATGAGCGAGGAGCACCCGTATGGCCTGGGCCACTTTTTTAAACAGATGCTATTTTTAATACACGATTGATGTTTTGAGCTGTACACACATACATTCTCGCTTAAACAACTCTTAAAACTACACTTTGTAAAGACTTTGTAAAGAATAAACCAGTTGTTGGGACAAAATGACCCAATCAGGTGTTCCTTTGTAAATGACCCACTATATCTCATTTGACCCAGCATTACCCAACCCAACAATGTGTTTACAGAAACAACCCAGCATTTTTTAGAGTGAGAGTAAGAAAAAAACATTAACCCCACACTCCCATATCAAAGCATTTAATTTTAACAAAAAATATGTTTATTCCCACGACAACTTACTAAAAAAGTAAAAATTCACATTAGAGCTGGGCGATATGCCCTATAAATGAAATCTCGATTTTTTTTTAAAGACCAAATTCGATTTTCGATTTTAAAACGATTTTTTTGCTTAAAATAAAATAAAAATAATAATAATAAAAAACAGACAGTATAGGTTTTTTTATTATTTACTTAAGCAAAACGATATAACCAAACATTACCTGCTTATTTGGATTAAAAGTATATATATTAAATCACTTAAACAATTTTGCAAACCACATGCAACTTACATGCTGAATAAAATCAAACAGCAGCCTGACAGCATGTTTTACATGTTTAACTGTGTATCTGGGCATAATGTCTTTAGTGATATAACACGACACAACATCAGTAATATCTTTCCATCGAGGCTCTTATCATATGGGACACAGTGTGGAAATGTGCTCACTGTTTTCTCCTGGCGTTTAGTCGGTGTTTTCGCGCTGCCGCTTGTCTTTGTTAGCTCGCAGCGGCAAACACGACGCCGATTCAACAGTGTGTCTCTGTTTGAGGTGCGCGAGGAAATTAGTCGTGCTCGAGTTAATTAGCTTCTTTTAGTTGCCACAAACTTCAGACAAATTTTACACCGGCTTCGGCTTGTTCAATGTGTAAAGTTGCGAACAATTTCCATACGACTGAAGAAACCGAGGCTCTGTTGGAAACAAGCTCTTTGGTTTCATCAGCGCGCGCTGCCATGTTGTATCTCGTATTTCGCACGTGTGAGTCACAGAGGGGGTGTGGCAGAACTACAGAAGCTCGCGGTGCCGCACCAAAGTGAAATTGTAAAATCGATTTAAAACTCTCACAAGTGAGCGGTTAATTAGGCGCGACATCATGTGGTCGGACAATCTTGCCTCTTAATTATTCTGCCATTGGTGCAATTACAATTTATCTAATATTTTAATAAAAAATTGAGATACCTTGATTTAGGAAAAAAATTTAATCGTCTTAAAACGTAAATTCGAATTAATCGAAAAATCGCCCAGCCCTAGTTCACATTAACTTACCATAAAATACTGAGTGCTCTGAGCATGATCCAGTCAGAAGTGAAGAATCCAGGAAGTTCGCCAAAGAATAAACCAACTGCTGGGTCAAAATAACCTTTTTTTTTTTTTTTTTTTTTTTACAGACAGAAACAGAAGACATATTAAGACTGTCATTAAACATTCCCCAATTGCTTCTTCTGACAACTATACAATATTATAAAATATGCCAACAGACTTTCCACACACAACTTTAGTGAAGATTAGTTAGTAATTTACCTAAAATTACATTTAGTAAATTTAGTTTTTTTTCATTTGTGTGTGCTACAAACACACTTTTCTTATAAAATGCTGTATAGCTAACTATTGGCACAGAATATAAAAACATGAACTCTCCACATCCCATATCAAAGTGCGAAAAGTGAATGAACATGGAAATGAGCTTGCTTCTACCACAACTACAACATTTAAACGTAAGGTAAAAATTCATATTAACTTTCCGTAAAATACCGCCAGCTTTAAGTGGTGTACCGCTCGCTTCAGAAGTGAAGAATCCAGAAAGTTTGTGTCTCAATTCCAAGAACAGACATGACTTGGAAGTCACACTCGAGGGTTTGAGGACACCGGGTATATTGCAAATGGAACTCAGCCGTAACCATATTATATCAAAGATTGCCTTTTAGAAATA
This sequence comes from Clarias macrocephalus, assembly GCA_011419295.1. Classification (NCBI taxonomy): domain Eukaryota; kingdom Metazoa; phylum Chordata; class Actinopteri; order Siluriformes; family Clariidae; genus Clarias; species Clarias macrocephalus. The sequence goes on from JAAGKR010012472.1 coordinate 10,765, forward strand.
CACAAAATGAAATAAATCCGCTGTTTTAATCACAGCAAAGACATCACAGCCAGCTGTAGTTTTCAGAAGTTCTTTCCAAGATGAGGCAGCGTTGAGCAGCTACATGAGCGCAGAGCATCGCAGGATTGCCTGGAGCTCAAATCTCCGAAATCGTTGATAAATTTTTTTTAAATAAATGCTATCTTTAATAACCGATTGAGCTGTACACACATACATTTTCGCTTAAACAACTCTTAAAACCACACGTTGTGACACAATAACAGTAATATTTAAAACATGTTGCAGGTTGCCGTTTGGAGAAACCAGAGATTAAAGAATAAACCAACCAGGTGCTCATTTGTAAATGACCCACTACATCTCATTTGACCCAACGTTACACAACCCAATAATGTGTTTAAAGTACCCGAAAAAGCCCAGAATTTTGACCCAGCATAAACAACCCAACAATGTGTTTACAGAAACAACCCAGCAGTGTAATAATAATCAGAAGAACAAAAAGAATAACAAGAATATAGGGAAATAGTTTCTTTTCAACTAAAACAAATTCCTATGATTTCTTTTTAATCCTCATCGGTACATCCTCTATGTTGCAGTGGAAAACAAACTCTTTCTCTAGCGCATAATATAAAGTGATCTATTCATCCCCATAAGGATTCTGTTTATTTCTAAATCATAAATTAGTAATCATGTAATGTGGGTTTCTCTGCTTTGCATGTCAGTTTGTTTATTTATTTATTTACTTACTTACCAATAGTACAATATATCTGGTTTATCATATTCTCACCTCTGTACAGATTTTTTGTCTTATTTTCTTCTTATGGTTAACACTACATATCCTTCCTCTTTTATTGTTGCCATTGCCACTTTGTTTAGTCTTTTTAGAAATCGTCATGTTAATTCTAACAGCATCATTGAAAAAGTGGGAATTATTCTCTGACTTCCCACTCAGAAACCCAAAAGTTTTTTTTCAAAAGCTATGACGTTTTGCAATAATTCTTTTTGGATTACATTTTTATACGTTTAAATCATTACTATCAAAATGTTCTTTCACAGTTTTTGAATTATTAATAATTTTATAATAATAATCGTTAGTTTTGTGTTATTAATAATTGAACTTGAACAATACATATTTTAATTTCAGCTTTAGTAAACAGCTTATGACAGATACTCAATTTATTATGAATATTCACTGTAAACTGGTAATACAGTATATTATATTGTCCCTCCATTTAGATACATTGTCATTGTGCTATTGCTGCCACAACACCAGTATTCAGTCTAAATCTGCAGCCCAGTATATAAAAAGTTACATTGGAGAAAGGGACCACATTTATACAATAATAACTATTCAAGTAAAACAAAAACAAAAAAACTGATGACATCCCAAAATGGCTTCCTATTTTGCTTTTCCCTTTCCACTTTCCATTCTGCACCATTCTCATGGGTCATTCTCCACTGTATGTTAGGTGGTCCTGCTTCTTTAAGCTTATATGCATAAAAGAAACTGGCAGACTGAATGCCAACAAGAAGATCTCCAGTTCAAACTTCTTTAGGGAAGGAATTTACCCTAAAAAGTATCAGATCAGCTTTCTCATGTTGTTTCATGCTGTGCCTTAACTGGCATGCTTGTTGCTGTTTTTATTTTTATTTTTTTTTTTCACTCAGAAATACAAACAAATAAACAAAAAAAATAGCAGATGTCTTATGCTGTTGTGAAAAAGAGAGCACAATATTTTACTTTTAAATGTAATGAAGTGAAAATAAAGCATACCTCAATTTTATTTAGAAAGTATTTTTTTATTAAGTACAGATAAAAAAAAAATACATACAGTAACCATTAGTAGAACTCTATCGTGGCAGTGGTGGGATATGATAATTAGGTCCTTCACTTTCTTTGGAGCATATATTTCAGTAGAAATTCTGGAACAAGGGATGTGTGGCATGTAAAGATAGATGGCACTGTTAAAAGCACAGGGAGGAAATATATATTTATTTTATTTTATTATCATGCAAGTAGAGCAAAAGGGGGAAAATCATGCAGAGTGGCCATATTAAATAATAAAAAAGTCTAAATTTGCTACACATGAATGTACTCGAGTTCTCAACTGGTATCAGTTTTCTGGTAAAGTCTATTTTGCCTGAAAATAACTATCAATCTGTTTTATGCAAAAAGTTTGCATTATTTACCTGGATACTTATTTAGGTTTGCTTAATTCAGTTAAATTCTTCAAAACTATTATGTTCTGTTGAAGTCATTTATATATATATATATTTTTTCTTTTTTTTCTGATTAGAGTTGAAATATTAAAAAGTAATTGATTTCAAAAGCGGGCTTTTGATAATTAAGAAAAAAAAATTGACTGAACATTGGATTTTATGAACACTATCAATATTAACAAAACATGGAAACTGGTATCAGATATGTTTCAGAGATGTTAAAAAATATTGCATTAGCAGATAAGATCACTGTGACGGCAATGCCGGTATGTGATAATACAGTGTCATTATTTCTAGAAGATTTTTATCTTTTCTCTTTTCAGTTCAAAAGCTAGTGCAGGGATATATTTTTTTATGTTATTAGTAATGAAAGGAAAATTTCCCTAGGCTCATTCTCGCATTCAATACTGGACTTTTCTCTTAGAAATGTTGAATCACACCAATTTAGTTATTATTGCATTTGTGATTAATACGTGTATGATCTTTGTAGGTTTACAGGATCACAGTGACGTCCAGTGAAAATGACTCTATGTTGTTTGAAAGTTTGCACAAAGATCCTGGGGGTAATTTCTTTTCAAATTTACTTATTTTTAACCTACATTGCAATTCCATTTAATTAATTGTGTCATTTGTATTCCATATTCATATGAAAACTTTAATTGATTTAACCATTATTGTGACCCAAAATTATCTTAAAAGAATAATAAAGAAATCTATTTTTAGGTTTCCTTTTTACTTTAATTTCCACAGGTTGCCCAGGCCATCATCGGTGTCGTGATATTCATAATTGGCATTGCAAACAAAAATAGTGACACTGTGTCTGACTCCAGTGGCGTCACATACTGGGGACCTATCAGCGTATGTTCCTATTAAAAAAAATAATAATAATCTGCTTTAATTTTAACACATTTCAACAGTTAATAACGTCAATTTTCATTTTGATTAGTTTATCTGCTCTGGTATCCTGTCAGCTTTTGCTGGAGATCGTTGTCATGCCTTTTTGGTGGGTAAAATCTAATTTGTTAATTTGTATGTGAAGAGACCTAATTTATTTTGCTGGATATAAAAAATAAAAATATTGCAAATCATTCTCATCAGTAGTAACAACACTCTGCATCTGTTTAAAGGAAAGTAGGAGCATTACATTAATAGTTCAATGTAAACTTGAAATGATTAGAGGTTCATTAAAAGTCATGTTGCCACCCTGTTACATGTCACAGCTCTGTTTCCTGTCTTATTAGACAAAAGTCTCGATGGTTATGAACCTGTTCAGCACCGGAGGTGGGGTTGCAGCTTCTGGTCTGTTCTCTGCTGATCTGAACAAACTGTTGCATGAGATGAAAAATCTTTCAATACAACATTTTAATCCATTTGAGGAGGTTTGTATTTCACTTCTATCCATCCATCCATCCAAACATGTTGCGCCAGCACATTTTAGCATTCTAAAATCTGAAAATATCAATACTCAAATATTTTCATATCATCAAGAAGGAACATTTTGGAAAGTGCTATGATATTTTTCTTTCTTTTTAATAAATGGCAATAACTAACAGTGATAAATAATATATTTTTTAATATATTTCAAGTCGGTTATTTCTTCTAACGACTATACGATTTTTTTCCCTAAAAACAACCTTATTTGCACACTTTGTAAAGTGAACAGAAATTTTGATTTATTTTATTCATTTTATTTTTAGAGCACTGGGGGCAAGTCTGGAGCACTCCTGGTTTTCTCTCTACTTGAGGTCTGCGTGGCCATCTGGACATTTGTACGGATCTGGAGATCCTGAGTCTCCACTTGACCTATTAATGAAGTGAATTGTTAAGCCTGGACACAGTGATAATGACTTGTATTTTTTCCCACCATATTTTTATGCAAAGTATCATCACCTCTGCGATCCAAGTGAGGAAATCTTCTGCTTGCCTTAATGAATCCTGACAACGTTTCTTATATGCTTAAAATATTATTATAATAAGTTTAAAAAAAAGAAAAACTAATGAATTTGAACACAGTCGTTTCTCTTTCTATGAGTTCATTACAATGCTATGATCTGCTTTTCTGTTTTGAAAATAAACAATGAATATTTTTATCTCTTACTTTCCAATTTGATTGTTGTGTTTATTTTTATTACACCTGGTCAGGAGAAAGTAGCCCTTAAAATAAGTGTTACAGTGGGGAACAACACTGTGTTTGTGGCTGCACACGTTCCCTGTGTGTGTTAAAGGCAAGTCTGGAGAACAGCTGCTGATTTGTGTATTTGTGTATTTAAACTGTGTAATGTCACGTCAATATAAGTAGACCGGAACTAGTTTTAATACATTTAATATATGTAAGAGTTTCTTACTTTCTTCGGTAGGTCACAAGTAAAAAGCATGACTGTTTGTCCAACACTGTAAGTTGGAGTGGCTGAGTCGTGTCGATTGGCCTTGCGCTGAAAGATGGTCATGGAATGTTCCAATTGAGCACAAGCTCCTTTTACAATGACAGACAAAGGCCTGGGCTAAAGAGGCTGCAGTTCCTTCCAGCAGGATAGGGAACATTACTAGATAACCGTGGGAGCGCTGAAAAAAAGACATTCTCTAGTTCTTGGTTTATGCAGTTGGTTTGACCATTGCTCTGAGAGTGGAACCCCAATGAGAGGCTGGGTGTGGCACCAATATCGCCACAAAAGGCTGTCCAGAATTGCGCATCCTGTTGAACTGGGTCCCATGTCCGAAACTATGTCCAATAGGTCAAAGTTTCGTCTCCATATAACAGGAGATAATGTTTTTGCTAAAGGCAAAGACAATTGTGTTATTCATAACATTGTTCAGTCTGTAAAGGAAATATAGCACTTATTCTTGTGTCAGTGGTTTTAATCCATGTGTATTGTTTTATTCCCTGGTTCTTTTCCCTCCAGGGATCTATAAGTCCACATGTTTTGACTATGTCATTTAGAATCTCAGCAGATTGAAGATGTGGTTCTTCTGTGTTTCTATCTGCTGTGAAGTCTAATGTGCAGTTCCAGTCTCCACCGATGACTACAATGTGGTTACTACCATGTTGTCTGATTACGTCTCTTATTTCATAAAATGTTTTCACTCTCTCACTTCCTTTATTTGAGGCATAAACATTTATAAATAAGAAATTAAGCCCTTCGATTTCAGCTTGTACCAGTAGAACACGGCCTTGTTCTACCTCACATGTTCACCCTGACTGACCCCAGCACTGCTCTCAGTGACACTCACATGTTCACCCTGACTGACCCCAGCACTGCTCTCAGTGACACACACATGTTCACCCTGACTGATCCCAGCACTGCTCTCAGTAACACTCACATGTTCACCCTGACTGATCCCAGCACTGCTCTCAGTGACACACACATGTTCACCCTGACTGACCCCAGCACTGCTCTCAGTGAC
>JAAGKR010012473.1:0-16383 GCA_011419295.1 Clarias macrocephalus
TATTTTGAAGTAACAATTAAGAATTACTTTGAAGTTATAGTGTACTACTTAATTAAAGTAAAATGTACAGTATGATAACTTTAACAAAGTGTGATTGATTTAAAGTAATAATGAACAATTAACGGGCTCTTTTGCAAAATGATATGAAGACCATTCTGTAAGTGGAAGAATGTCATGTACTGTATAATTCTTACATACTGTCACACATTCACATTCCTACATCAGGTGAGTTATCTCTGTAAAAACAGAGATATCTGTTTTTACAAATTGACTCCTTAATTACTTTGAACTAACAAAGAATTATTGCCTTGAAGTAACAATATACAATTACTTTGAAATAATTACTTTGAAGTAACGACTTAGTCTTACAATTTGATGTAATAAGATATGATTACTTTTCTGTACTTGTCTGTTTATATGATCTGTGCATGAGATTTTTTTAAATACACAATTTGTGTTTTGAGAGAAAAATTCCTCTGTACTAATCACTATACACCATTACAAAATACAGTTTTACTAAAAATTACAGAAGATTATTGTACTTGTTGATTTACAGTGGAAGTAGTTATGTGATAGCAAATGTCTGATCACTATTTACCGTCCAGTCCTTTTAGAAGGCCATCTTGGTTAAGGTTTTGATAAAGGGTTAGATGTTCGTTGTCATTTAAGAATGTTTAGTATGTATGTATGTATGTATGTATGTATGTATGTATGTATGTATGTATGCCCAAATATCTGTTCGAGATCTGCGCCACTTCTGGATTTCCACCTGGCCCCGGCTCAGTGGCTTAATTACCCCCTCTGGTGGCCGAAACTCGACTACCTACTCCACAGCCGTATGCAGGCGAGCCAGAGAGGTGCAATGCATTTATCCTGCAGTGCTCATTTACAGTATATGCAATCTTCACAATGTCCATCAAAAAGGCCAAATGTTGCATTTATGGTGTCCCAGGCAGAGCACTAGAGTGGGTACATACAGTGTGGCAGCACGTCCTCTCAAAGCATGCCACCCTAAGTGCTTTTGTTGACGCACAGGGCAACTTTTCACCATCCGCATACGGTGAGCAGTGTAGTGTTGTTCCTCCTTTCCATTCATTAAGTGGGGCGATCTGTAGCCGACTACACAGTCCATGGAAACAGAGCCTGAGGCTTTATATCCGGGCCATGATTTAGAGCCTGATTTAGAGCTGGAAGACATGGGAGAGCCCATTCAGATAGATGTCCCCAGGTTTGGGACGGCCGTGGCGCGGCAAGCCACTGACAGGGTCTCCCCGGTCACTTCCTACCAGCTACGCTCTCAGGGGCCGGAATCCATAGAGCCTGAATAGAGGCGATCATCGATTCGGGGGCCATGGGAAATTTTATTGACGGGAAGCTAGTTGTGGCACTGGTCATTCCAGTTAGCCCCCTCCCTTCTGCCATCCCGTTGGTATTCCTGGCCAGCCAGCCCATTAAGTCTGGGTGAGTGATGCAGAGGATGTCCCCAGTTATACTATGGTTGGGACGTCATTCCGAGCAAATCTTGTTTTTGGTAACACGGGTGCCAGAGCAGAGAGTAGTGCTGGGGTTCCCGTGACTACAATGTCAAAACCCTCGCAAAACCCTCAAGGGTGCCCAACTCCCAGTCCCTGCGTCTCCTGCCCCAGTACCCACTCTACTGCCACTCAGGGCTACTGTGATGTAAAACCACATCGAAGGCCCATCCAAAAGTTCAAGTTAATAGTGCAAAGCACAAATAAAAAAAATTTCTTGTGTAAATAATCGGTAAGGGCATAGGCCCCGAGAGATGAGTTTTTATTTTTTAGTTTCCAGAGCCTCGTCCGGTCTTGAGTAGACGTCGAAGCTATGTTGATTTTGTGTTTATTTTGTCTATGTTGAGTTTTCTTTTATTTCCTTTTTAGTTCTCCAATTAATAATCCCACGTTATCTCCAAACGGGAGGGTCTTCCCATGCATGTTATAAGCACTCTCACAAACTCCTATTTCGTTGACCCCCTCAGAAGCCCTGTATCAGGGCTCTTATAAATATTATTACATCTAGTGGTGCGGCTCTCCAACCCGCACCACGTAACAGTTTATTTATCAATTCATTTGTTTGTTTATCAGTGAAAAATTCAAGACAAACTGAGATTAGGAAGGAGATTAGTGGTCTGGAAGGAGATTAGTGTTTATTTCAGAACAAGATTTATAACATAAAATGTATTTTATTTATGTTTTAAATCCCCGTACAGTGGCAATGTACTGTATGTACATAAGAAAACCAACTTTACACTGCCCCCTATTGGACCCATTGTTATACTCCTATCTCTGTAACAACCAGAACATGGAAATGTTGGCGGTACCTTTGAGGTAGCCCTGCGGCGTGCGGGACTGGCGCGTCTGCATGAACACTGTGAGGGTCACCACATTTCCAATGACAATAGCAAAAGCAAGTCCAATCATGAAAGCAACAGTGAGTGTGCGGTTCAGTAATCCACAGCAGCACATAGTGCAGGGAGGCTCTGGAGAACTAGTCACTCCTCGCAATCCAGCTGATGTCAGATTAGAAATATTGATCAGGACAGTGGAGCCCCACGGCACGGTGATGTTTGTCGTCACTGAGGCCATTCCGTACTATTAATACCTTTCTTTCTGAAGGGTCACGTTGAAGTGAATTTGCTTCAAAGGGCTTTGTGATTAGCTTTACCTCAACCCTATAGATGTCAGAAAGAGAGAAAATTCAGTGAGATATTTCTGCCAATAAACACTGAAATGAGTTATGCTATTTTTCCAATTTTTTGGTGGTGACATTTGGAATGATTAAACAATTGAATGACCAGCTACATTAAATGAGTCAAAATCATTCTGCTAATCAGAAATAAATCAGGGTCTCCAGTTGAAACAATACAGTCGCCACCACCACTTTAGTACACTCACTCACTCATCATCTATACCACTTAATCCTGTATTCAGGGTCACAGGGAGCCTGGAGCCTATCCCAGGAGACTTAGGGCACATGGCAGGGTACACCCTGGACAGGGTGCCAATCCATTGCAGGGCACAGACACACACACATACACTCACTCATTCACACACTATGGCAATTTTGGGAACGCCACTTAGCCTAACCTACATGTCTTTGGACTGTGGGAGGAAACCGGAGTACCCGGAGGAAACCCACCAAGCACAGGGAGAACATGCAAACTGAGAATTGAAGCTCTATTCAATCACACATTTTTTAAACATTGACATTTAAAGCCTTCACATGCTAATGAACTTTAATAATATCCAATTCTTAATCCATAGGATGTAATATGCACCCTTTGTAGCCATAATAATCATGTTGGAACTGATGTGGTGATGTTTTCCAGAAGTTGGGGTTGGCCCCTTACTTCCAGTTAAAGGAACTCTTAATGCTTCTGCGTACCAAGACATTTTGGACAATTTCATGCTCACAACTTTGTGGGAACAGTTTGGTTCTGTTACAACATGACTGCGCACCAGTGCACTGAGGAAGGTCTATAAAGACATGGATGAGTAAGTGTAGTGTGGAAGAACTTGACTGGCCTGCCGAGAGTCCGGACCTTAACACCTTTGGGTCAAATTAGAGCAGAGACTGTGAGCCAGGCCTCCTCGTCCAAAATCAATGTCTGACCTTATGAATGCGCTTCTAGAAGAATGGTCATAATTCCCATAAACACATTTGCAAGCCTTGTGAAAAGCCTTCCCAGAAGAATTTATGTGTTATAGCTGTAAAGGGTGACCCAATATCAGAATGAGATGTTACTGAAGTTCATACTGCATGCATGTGAAGGCAAGTGAGGCAATACTTTTGGCAATATAGTGTAGACTAGTTTTAGGCATTTTATCCAACTCCTGGGTCCAATAAAAAGACGTCTTCTAAAAATAATCGAATAAACTAGTAAACCAATAATATCATACAGTATTATCCATTTTGCAAAACAGTAATTCCTCCTAGTGGTCCCTTTTTTTGAGGATAAGCCAATGTTTACTCTGTAACATCTTTGCCAGTCTGAGTTTTAAAACTAAATTCACCTGAAGTAACTTCACTAGATGGGATTATATAGCAAAATATCAAGACGGACTCCTTTCATTTCCATAAAAGGTTTACATGAAGCCGGTGCCTTAGCGACAGGCCTTTGTATAACACTTCTCTGAGTGTGAGAAAAAAAAAATGAAGAAGAAAAAATAATCAGAGGATGTCAGCTTACACCTCCAACCTCTGTTCTTAAGCCTACTCTTCTGCTTCTTCCACCATGATAACATGTTCCTTGAGACAGATTTTGTTCCTTGGAAACTCAAAACTGTTTCTCTTACTCTGTTCCTCCAAAATACAATCCTTATCCCTAATCAACAACAGGATTAAAGAACCATTTCTAAAGTAAACTGTGAGTCGCTTCTCTTCAGTTACATCTGTTAAGAGCTCCATGCCATTCAGCTCTCCCACCTTTCCACTGTTGTTATTTCTTATTTTGATACAAACCTAAGAAACAAAATGAACACTTAAGCAAGATGTTTTTATTACTAAGAACCCACAAGTCCCCAAAATCGTTTAATCTGTTTAAATATGGCGCATTAACCATACAAGTTCCAGTGTATGTGTAATGTATTAACAAGGGCATATTGATAAATACCATGTGCCTTTGTAGAATTTATGAGGAGTGTTCAAGTCAAGCCGGGACTTGTGATGAAATGTCTGGTGAATGAAGGTGTAAAACCGATTAAAATTGATAGAAGACTTCAGGCACAGTATGGTGCAGAGACTTTTATCCACAGTAAAAAAAAAATGTAATAGTGCAAACATCTTAAAGAAGGCTGAGCAGCCATAAATGATGATCATGGCCAAGGTGGCTCATATACAGTAATCACTTCCATAAACATTCAGTGAGTGGAAATGTTCACAACTGTCCACACCAACAGTGTGCTCAGTTTTTTTTTCTTCTAGACAATGCTTAACCTCATACTGCACACTGCACCACTTGCACATTACATCAACTCATCTGGGAGTTACTGCTTTGTCCCATGTATAGTCCTGACCTCAATTCCAAGCTATTTTCACATGTCTGGCCCATTAAAGGAGTTTTTGAGAGACCAACATTTCAGATATGATGTAAGTTGTCCAATCATAAAAACTTTCTATCATGATGGTATGGATAAGTATGTTTGTGTAACAGTGGGTTATATAGATAAATAAACTGAGTTTTACTTTCATAATTGTATTATCAAAAATCCTGGTTTGACTTGAACGCTCCTCCTAAATTAACTTTTTTTTTTTTTTTTAGCTGTCAGAAAGGAGCATTAAAAGCAATATAGTATAATAGTACATTCGTCATTCATAAACATAAGGAGTCCCTCAAGGATCAGTCCTTAGTCACCATAGTTTTATAATGTACAATATATGCTTCTTCTAGGCCATATCATTCATGGCCTTCTATTGTAATGCAAATTATATAGAAAAGTATTACATCTTTGCATATCAGGAGAACATGTGGGTTACTTGGTTCATCAGCCAAATTTGAAAGTAGTATTTTTATGTACTGTATATATCAAGAATGTATAGGGAAGAAATACAGTATCATTATTGCATTACTCAGGGCAAGCATGTTGTTGTCAAGCTGTGTGCTAGAAAAACTGGGCAGTCTATACTGTAGACTTTCAAGTGTCACCATGCTCAGAGTCTATACACTATTGTAGTTTATTCTTTCTTCAGTCTCATCACCCTTCGTTCAGAATTAGATTATGCTTTGACACTTTTTTTTATTATTATTATTATTTTTTTGCAATTTTGCTAGATGTTCAGTTATGGTGCTTATTTAGTGTTTTGGAACAGATAATTTCTTCACATTCTAAGGAAATATACATGTAGAGCAATGAAATGCATAAATATCTTTACAATAAAAGACAATGTGATATAACAATAAATAAATAACAATGTGATAATATTGCAGTGAGATATAGACAGAAAGTGGCAGAACTTTGTTTACGTAGAGTCTTTATGTATTGATGTAAAACTACTGCAATAAGAACAATTTAGGACCTTAGAGACCTAAATATAGCTAAAAAAAAAAAAAACTAAAGAATCCAATTTCCATACTGCATAATGTAAGTTATACTTATTCCTACCTTCATTTTATAGTTTCCTAGCTCCTTCCATGTGAAAAGACAACATCGTGTCCACTGATCAGCAGTATAAATGTACAGGACCAGTTGTTGGGTCAGTCCAGCTCTGAATAGATGTTGAGTATCAAATCCACTGAAGTACATCTTCCAAACTTGAGCGAGGGAGAGATTTCTGCCCCTTCCTCACTTCACTTGCTTTTCTCCCACTCCGTTTCTCCCTCTCTGTCATATTTATTTCTCTCTCTCTCTCGCTACTTTGCACACTCCTCACCTACCCTGCTTCATCCAGTGGTCTCTCTCTCTCTGCCGTCTCTGATTGCTGTGCTGCACTCTCCTCCACTCTTTCTCTTTGCTTTTTCCATTGGCTTTTCCTCCAGTAGCCTATAATCAGGGAGTGGTTCTCTTACTCAGAGCTGAAAGGCTGCTAATTTCCTCATTTTCATTAACATCCACAAACCTCTCCAACTCATACTCACCTACTCACATGCATGTAAAGTATATAATCCATAACATGGGCAACCCCTAATTTCTTTATATAAAATATTAAATTAAATTAAGTTATCTAGAATAAATTAAAGAAATGAAAACAACTGTTTTGCTGCAACAGGCTGCAAAGTGCCTAAAGATGCAATTTAAAAGGAGGTTGTTTATGTAACAACCTCAGTAGCAACCTCATTAAGCCACTTGTCTGTTCCACCACTCAGCATTCAGTATCACCAAGATACTAATCCTGATAATCTTTCATTATCTGCACCTGTTTCTCATTGGTTAATGCATTAAGTTACTGTAGATTTTTTTTATGCTTGAATGATTCACAGGCCTAACAAAAAGAAAACAAACAAACAAAAAGAATACATATACAGTATATACACACACAAAAAAAAGAAAACCCACAAAACAATAGCTGAATGCTTCGATTGACCATCCTATGATTTTGCATGGAATTTATTATATGGATTTTTAATTTGCCGTACATTTTTAAATTACCTAATTAAAGATTAATTGCATACACATGTTAAAGTAACCATTGCATACTCAGTAAAGGTTATAAAATTGTTAACTCATAAGCTCATTGTCTATCCTATTTATCCTATATTCAGGGTCTCGGGGGCCTGGAGCCTGTCCTAGGAGACTTAGGGCACAAGGTGAGGTAAACCCTGGACAAGGTGCCATTCCATCGCAGGGCACGCACACACACACACACACACACACACACACACACACACACACACACACACACACACACACACACACACACACACACACACACACACACACACACTACACTACACTACACTACACTACACTACACTACACTACAGGCAATTTGGGAACACCAACTAGCCTAATCTGCAAGTCTTTGGACTGTGACAGGAAACCGGAGTACCCAGAGGAAACCCACCAAGCACAGGGAGAACATGCAAACTGAGAATTGAAGCTCTATTCAATCATACATTTTTTTTAACATTGACATTTAACACTTGCCTGTAAATTGTTAACTATATTTACATTGGCCATTTTTTTTTACAGGAACATTTCTCTAAATGTTGACTTTTCATAGTTGATATTCACCAGGTGCTTTGAAAAATTGTTTGAAATATATTATAAAGACAGAAGAAAAAAATGTGGACATGACCAGACTGAGTTCTGTTCATAAGGTAAATGTAAATGTGATTTATAGCAAATAGAATGTCAGTTCATAAATGGAGATGGATTTTAAAAGCTTTTATGAATCATGAGTGAGTGGTTACTCTGTGGTGTGTTTTTGAGGAACAATGTCAGTAATGACACTCACCACATCCTCTCCTTTCTTCACTCAGACAAAGACATTTTATATCCCTGAAAATACGCATGTCCTCGGTTCAAGATCAAGTTATCTTGACATGAGGACATACTGTGTCTCCAGGTCAAGATCTTGTTATCTTCCTGGACAATCATACCATCTGACATGGCATGCAACCTTGATGTAATGACCAGTTTTTTCTTTTTCATTACCTCATGTTACTAATCTGACACAGTCATAAAGGTTTTTTATTTAGAACATCAGAAAGGATCCCTCCAGTTCTGTTCACATACAGCTGCTTGCTCAGCCTCTTATTATTTAGAAACAAGATGCTGTTTTTCTTTACAATTTTTTTTCCTTGTTGGATTATTGTACATACTTTTTAAATGGTGATAAGTGTGAAGAAAGTTTAATGAAACAGAAACACACTTCTTACTTACAGTACAAATACCCAAAAGAAACAAGTATATATATATATATATATATATATATATATACTGTATATATATATATATATATATATATATATATATATATATATATATATATATATATATATATATATATATATATATATATATGTATATTCATGTCTTTATACTGTATAAAACCATGTAACTAAGCAACAGCAGTAGAAAGTACATAGTGTATTTGTTTGTCACTGTATACCAACATCAATGTTCATTTCTTTCAGTCATATAAGTGTGAGAACTCAAATCTATTAGCCATCAGTGGTGGAATAAGAATTGATTTCGTAGTATTTATACTTTATTATATTTACAATGTAATAGTTTTTGCATTGGCTGATACTCAATGTTTTAGTAACAATTAGATATTTGGAAAAAAAAGTGGTATTGTGCTAATTTCAGCGTAGGCACCGGGGGCATCAACCAGTTTCCTTAAACAGCTGGGGATGGAATGTACAGTCTTCTGAAGGAAGTCATTTGTGCTATTGCTGGCCTATGTCGTCCCAGCCAACGTCCTGAAAATTGCTCGTATAACCATGCACGCACCAAATGGGGTAGTGCACCATGGGGTGGTGCTCCAGTGATACTACCAAATCTATAGCCATTGAATATTGCCTAGTTTATTTTCACCCACCCTATATGTCTACAATATGATTAAATATATTTTATATCAATCAAACATGCATAGATTGAGCGAATGATACCAGAGTACTGTGGATGTCTTTTTATCTCTACGTATGTCCAACTGCATCCAGCAGGTTTTGAAGAATAAATGACATCATACTAAATACTAAATAATAAAAAAATTGTTGTATAGCAATTTTATCGCAGAAAATAACTTACTCTTATTATCTTGAATACCATTAATAATAATAATAATAATAATAATAATAATAATAATTCATTAAAATATTGAATTTCACTTTTGTCCCAGTACTTTTGAGTTTAACTAATGTGACAGTAAAAACAGTGAGTCAGCCTAAAAATATTTAAAACGTTGACATGATGAAACTACAATTACTTTTATGTTTAATGTCATGCTTAGATTAAGTGCTGTAGAGAGTGCTGTTATGCCATCAAGACCTTAATCAAATCTTTAAATGTTACAATTTTTCTACTGAGTGAGATTTAAAAGAGAAACAAATTTCTGAAATTCTGTAGTTTTGGGAAATATTTGTAAGTAGAAAATGTCAAAAGTCCCAGGTTTCCACACGGATAGCCAACAATACATACATTCAATTCTGACTATTGATTTCAATTATTTAACATATAATTGGAGGCTGATTATTTATTGACTCTCTGCAAGTTGACAAATCATTGGACTTTGTCCGGTTACATTTCGATCACAGCAGGAAAAACCTGGACTTTCTGTTGACTCTCTGACACAATGTCCATGACTAATATCTACCTCCACAGTGTTTATTAACCAAACATGGACAGTTATTTAATATCTCTTGAAATGATCAGTTGGTTGTAATATTTCTGTAAATAAATCAGCATATATAAATAAAAGCTCTAAACATAAAAAAAAATGCACAAACTCCACTATAGGCCGATTTATTTATTATGACAAATTCTGGGAGATAGAGTTATAACTTTTTGAAAAGAATCACACAAAATTCATACTGATACGGTATAACCCAAACAATTTGGACAAAGTATTTGTACATCCTTGTGACTCAAAGAACTTTTTATTTTATTTGATCAGTGAGCAATACTTCTTGCTTCATTTGCAACAGGCTGTTTTTCCTTAAACCTGCAAATGGAGATTTCTCAATTTGCAACTTTATTTGTTACAATAAAGTAACAATATAGTTACAAAACAAAAATGTTACAATATAGTTACAATACACTATACAATGTGTCTTAATAATATTCAATTCAATTCAATTTTATTTGTATAGCGCTTTTAACAATTGACATTGTCGCAAAGCAGCTTTACACAATCAAAAGAATTATATTTTATAAGTTTGTATGAGAAGTGAACATGTACAGTATTAATCAAAATGATAATATTAATAATTGCAAAAATTAAAGAAATGATTATTAACTGAATATTATGAATTATTATGATTTATTTGCTAATTGCTCAATCATGGTACATTTTGTGCTTTTCATGTCACGTGTTGATTGAAACCAAACGTATACTCTAAACGTATTCACCTACCTCTGTTCCCAAACGTCAACCTCTGTGCTTTGCCAAGCTGGAGCTTCTCTGGTTGTGAAATTTCCGAATCAGCCTTTGTGTTTCACAAGAGGGCAAGTTAGTAGGTATAAATAAATGTGTAACACAATCTCAGAGATCAGTTCTGATTATTTCCACCATAAAACAAGATTTGAAAAGTTGAAGGAAAGATCATGAAGTGGTATGTGTCTACTTTCTTCTTTAGTCCTGTACAGCAGATTTACTGTAGAATTTAGATATCAGACAATTGAAACCTGAATCAGGAATGAATAATATAAATAGGAGATTTTAATACTGCTAAAAACGTTTTTTTTTTTTAAAGATTCAATGCTATGAAATGTAAATAGTCTGGTGACCTCAGTGTGTTTGTTCTCCATAGGTTGTCTGTAGCTGTTTTTCTTTTTGGTTTATTGGCCTATCTATCAGAGGCACTTGTGCTGGATGGGATAAAAGAACATGGTACGGTATGATTATTAGCTCTGTATTCAGCAAATAGTCTGAGGAAAGACATAAACATTTTCCACACAAAGAACAGTAACACTGTGCTGTTAAATTCTCAAACCTGATTGGTCAGAAGCAGTTGGCTGCAAGGCAAATTACAGTACTAGTTTATGACTTATTTCTAACATCTTATTGTTTCTATAGCAACAATTTATACAATTACTATATCCGTGATATTTACAGTATTGGACTGTACATGTAAATTGCTTTAATTGTTGATTAATTGTCTATTTAGCATATATGGAAAGAGTCTCCAGTGTCAGTGCTTTTGCTTTCTGACAAAGGACAGAGATGTTTTAACTTTGTAGTTTTTTAGTAATATACCAGGCTGTATTTATTTTGTCTTAATAATTCTTTGCTATTGAGGGAATGACTGTTTATGGCTAAGTATTGGTAGCAGGAACTATTTAATTTTTTCTTTAACTATTCCATATAAGTACAGTATAGGCATTTTTATTTATATGCATGTCTTTAAATATTCTATATGGATATACTCTGTAGTTTTGGGAAATGTTTATAGAAAAAAAATATTTACTGTATCTTAAAAAATATTTTGGGGAAAATGTCAAAAACCCCAGGTTAGCACACATATAGCTAACTATACACTCATTCAGGAAATTCAGACGATTGATTTGGGTTTAGATTATATTTGTTTATTCTTTTTATATATACAGTAAAATGAAATGAGAATGAAAGTCCGTGGTGAGACCAGCGATGCTCTATGGCTTAGAAACAGTGGCTCTGAGGAAAAGACAGGAGGCAGAGCTGGAGGTACAGTAGTAGAGATGAAGATGTTGAGGTTCTCTTTACGAGTGACAAGGATGGATAGTTAGATGATTTGGAGATAAAGTCAGAAAGGCCAGATTGAGGTGGTTTGGACGTGTTCAGAGGAGAGATTGCAAGTATATCAGTAGAAGAATGTTAAGGTTGGAGTTGCCAGGCAGGAGGTCTAGAGGAAGACTAAAGAGGAGTTTTATGGATGTAGTGAGACAGGACATGAAGTTAGTTAGTGTGAGAGAAGAGGAGGCAGAGTATAGGGTTAGATGGAGGCAGATGATTATTTACATTACAACATATTTGCCTTGCACCTCCAAGTCCTGGGTTTGATTTCTGTGTCGGGTCTGTATGCATGGAGTTTGCATGTTCTAGCCGTGCTTTTACAAATTAACCATAAATGGTCCTCTGGAGAAGGAAGTAGCAACCCACTCCAGTACTCTTGCTAAGAAAACCATAGGTCCACAAAAAGTTGAACACGACTGAACGATTTATATATATTCAGCTATTTGCTCTAGTATAGACTGTATACTGTACCAAAATGTAGAATTTCCTTGGGTGCTTCAAAGTGTATATATGGGTACCTTCTAAGAAGGGGTGGTACCTTCTAAGTGATGAACAAATTCAGGATAATCATTTAAATAATAATTATTATTTGTATTCGACATCACTGAAGCTGATTAATATGTCAACATTTCCTCTTATAAATTATCACATGCACTCACAGCCTTAAGACACTGATAGCACTATTGTATCTACTTAACAGGAAACACTGATGCAGCTCTGAGAACCAAACGAATGGTGGGAGGTCTCATCACCCCTGCACATGTCCCCTGGCAGGCTCTGGTGTACCTCAGTGACAGCAAAATAGATGGAGGCATTGGTGGAGGAGCTCTGATTGCCCCTCAGTGGATTCTGACTGCTGGCAGGAATCTATTTGTGAGGAAGACACGAAAAGATACAAGGGGAAAAGAGCCCTTGATCCCAAAAGTATATCTGGGTATTAGGCATCGTGCCAAAGCTGATACTACTACTGAAGCGGCAGTGGAAAAGGTAAAGGCCTCTCTATAAAGCAACGTAAAACTGCAAACTGTATATTGGTATACTGTCACTAGCATGTATTAGCCCTGATGCTAAAGATTGGGGGCTGTTATTCAGTTGCTCATTGAAAGATTGTATATATCAAATGATGAACTTGTAAATATAACTTTAGTCATTTTAGATGTTTGTTGCGAGTCATAGTGCAGTACATGTAGGGAAGTAATAATTTTTTCTTACTATATTAAAAGCAAAGCAAAAGCAAAAGAAATAATTATTCAGGATGAAAAACAGAACTAAATTAAAAACTGAATAAGTATTTTCTTTCTTGTAAGCTTGTGTTCAATCAGTTTCCAAGTAGAAAACCTGATATTTCGCCCTTTCATCTGTACCCTAATCAACACTCGTTCTACAAATGGCATAAGAATTCCTCATTTTAACTCAACTTATTCTTTAACTTTGTGTTCCCATTATTTTACACCTTAATTCATTGACTTAATTCTTACATATATTGCTTAAATATTATCCCAGTTAATAACTTAAAAGTTCGTGTTAATTTATCAGCTCAATATTCTAAATCTTGCTCTTGCTCTGTCTATCCTAATTGATTGATAGTTTTTAAAAATATGGCATAACTATTGCCGTTAGTGTTTTACCTATTTCCTTAATTTACTACCATTGCCACATTTTTCAGCACATGGAATAAACATTGCCCCCTTTTTAACCATAGTTTATGGTCTCACTTTTCTACTAATAGACAATAATATCACCATATGACATAATAAATTTCAAACCCATTTGATTGCCTTGTTTTTTGTCCTAATGTTCTAAGTTTTTGCCTGTGTTTTCTAAATATTGCATGAAATTGCCTAACTTTCTACCCTCTCTCTATTCACTACAGGTGATTTTACATCCAGCTTTCCAGAATGCCTCAGACTCAGACAATGACCTGGCGCTGATCCATCTGAAGGAGCCGGTGATCTTCAACGACACTGTTTTCCCCATCCCTCTGCCTGAGAAAGGTGACAATCTGGAGGAGAGTGAGGGACAGACAGGCGTCATTGCTGGTTGGGGCTGGACACCACTTTTCACCTTCTCAGAGATCCTCAAGTTCCTTGCCCTTCCAGTTATTCCGAGTAGTGCACAGGAC
The DNA here is from genome assembly GCA_011419295.1 of Clarias macrocephalus. Taxonomy (NCBI): domain Eukaryota; kingdom Metazoa; phylum Chordata; class Actinopteri; order Siluriformes; family Clariidae; genus Clarias; species Clarias macrocephalus. Next base: position 14,018 of record JAAGKR010012473.1, read on the forward strand.
AATAAGATCTTGACAACCCGTACTAAATTCCAGGAGAATGTTTGTTATGGAGATGCAGGTGGAGCCCTGGCCATTCTTAACCCTGACACGAAAAAGGTCTATGCAGCTGGAATCCTTTCAAATGATGAAGCGTGTACTAGAGATCAGATGACTATTTTTATGAAGATCTCTGCCTACTTGCCGTGGATCCACAGTGTGATGAGAGGTGACTCAGACAAGTTTTCATCTCTCCGTACTTCCATCATGAATGATTTGCTTTCAAAGTAACCATGAACTCTTTACAGTTCTGTGCAAAATTATAAATTGTCAATAAAGAATTACATTCAAAAGGGTGTTGATTTGAATTACTTTGAATGACTATATTTAGAATTTCTATAACCATTCAAGTAAGTAACGCTAAAATGCTGTACATATAGGGTGCACTAGTAAAACTATTTAATCTACGCCACACCAAGCAAAGTACAGTAAATGCCAGAAAAGTTTGTAAAGTATCCTTTCAAGACAATATTTTAACATTGAAATATAAGCACAATTACAAACTGGTACTTCTAATGATTTTTTTAAATGAATGAAAGCAAAAAACTGAGTGAAATTTAAAGGACTTCGAGCACTATAGAGATAGGAAGTTTGAATCATTTTATCAGTTCTTTGAATCTCGTTCATCAATATGAACGAATTTTTTTAGATTTAGTTCATTTCATAAACAGACCCCCAACATACACAAATTCTGGCTATAGTTACAGTAATGAAAATATTACAGCTAAGGACATATTATAAACAGAATGAGCAGCTCACCATCATATTTTCTAGAGATCTTTTGAATCTCTCGCACTTCATAGCGTCACATAGGAGTCATGTGACAAAACAAACAAACGACTCGGACTTGGAAGACTCATTGAGGAGAACCGTTCAATTCTGTTTCCTGTGTACTGCACTGAATAGCGTCTATGGGAGTCACGTGACAAAAGAATGAACGACTCGGACTTTCCTGTACATAACCTACGGAGGTTTTGCGATGCTTTGCGCATGCGCGCCCAGGAGAAAATGAACGAATCACTCTCACTACTCCTTCTTGTGAGTCACATTAACGATGCGTTCAAAAAGAAAGAATTGTTCATGAACGACTTATAGAAAATAACAAAGACAACCCAAGATTTCTATTTAATACCATAGCTAAATTAACTAAAAACAAGACGACTGCAGCAATCTCCACAACAACATCATGCAGTAGTGAGGATTTCATGAACTTTTTCAATAGCAAAATCATAAATATTAGGCAAAAAATTCAGGCTTTGAAACCAGACAATTTAAATAATTCAGATGATCTAACCACATCACATCAGAACTTAGAACACTTTACTCCCCTTGAAGCGAGGGGATTAATTTCACTCATCTCTTCTTCAAAATCGTCAACCTGTATATTAGATCCTATACCGACACATTTTCTCAAACAGATAGTACCTGCAATAATAGAACCCTTTTTGAAAGTAATTAACTGTTCACTCAGTAGTGGGTATGTTCCCAAATCCTTTAAATTAGCTGTTAAACCGCTAATCAAGAAACCTGACCTTGACCCCTGTCTGCTTTCTAATTACAGGCCGATATCAAACCTTCCCTTTATCTCCAAGATTTTGGAAAAGATAGTATCACAGCAGCTATGTTCACATCTTCATAGAAACAGCATTAATGAACTGTATCAGTCAGGATTTAGGCCTCATCACAGCACAGAGACAGCACTCGTTAAAGTAGTAAACGACCTCCTATGGGCCTCTGATCAGGGTTGCGTCACTATACTTGTGCTACTGTACCTCAGTGCAGCTTTTGACACCATTGATCATAGTATTCTCCTTCACAGATTAGAAAAGGTAGTAGGAATTAAGGGAACTGCCCTCTCGTGGCTCAGATTCTATTTGACTGATCGTTATCAGTTTGTAGATTTAGATGGTGACCATTCCTCATGTTCTCAAGTGGAGTTTGGTGTTCCACAGGGCTCAGTTTTAGGCCCACTGCTTTTTTCCCTTTACATGCTTCCTCTGGGCAACATAATTCGTAAACATGGTATTAGTTTTCATTGTTATGCTGATGACACACAATTATATGTCTCAGCAAAACCAGATGAGAAAAACCAGTTTGCTAAAATTGAGCAGTGTGTGCAGGACATAAGAGATTGGATGTTAATTAATTTTCTTCTGCTTAATCCTGATAAGACAGAAGTTCTGGTCATAGGACCACAAGTAGCTAGAAGTAGGCTTTCTGATCACACTGTAACTTTAGATGGCCTTTCTGTTCCATCAAGTGCAACAGTAAAAGACCTTGGTGTGATTATGGATTCTAGCCTTTCGTTTGAAGCACATGTAGATAATATT
>JAAGKR010012475.1:0-12857 GCA_011419295.1 Clarias macrocephalus
ATGCAAACTAACAGAAATACACACCTAACCTGCATGAATCCATTACGGGTCGACCCATATCTGTCTTGTATTGTATAAGCCCCTCAATTGCAAATGAGGAAACTAACTGCAATATATAAAGTAATCTATGTGCAGGGAAAAAGCACGGAGCCCAAGTGGAGAAAGACACACCATGCCCAGTTGTTCCAGATGTATCTACAAACGGTTAGAAGGAAGTAACAAAAATCCAGGAGGTGGTCCTGGCAGCTATTTCAACAGCAGTTCAGGTGGAAGATCGAACCACGTGGCATCACTTGAACCGTTACATGAAAACGTCCAGAAATAAGTACAGAGAAAGGAGAGAAACCGCTGACTGATAGAGCGGAAGGAAGAAAGAATGGCCAATATCCAATAGTAGCAAAGTGAACAAATTAAAACCTTATCGGGAAATAACCAACTATTGGCACAAGTTGGATACCAAATTGCACAGCGATGAACACTTCGCTGCCCCAAATTAAGTATGAGAATCTGCTTGAGAGCAGCATCCCATTTAGGATACAGACGCGACCGACTGACTGACTTTGACCAGTTTCCCCGACACAACTGACATGACAAACTTTTGTACATATTGTATGTGACTACGATTCATGTTGTATAATGTATTTCTGTTTAATCAAAATTATATTACTTTCACAGATAAAACAGCAGTGGCAACAATTAATCCTAATTTCCTCAACAGGAAAAGTGCTCTGGAAGGAACAAGCCGTAAACAAATTATGCCAATGTGTAATGCCAATAAACAAAGTTCTCTTGTATTACAGGTATAGAAATTTAATTGGAGCAGCTGATGGGTGACCTTACCGTGTCTAATGAAAAATGTCTTTCTAAAACTAACAGCATTCCTTAGCAACAACAGACAGGGACAAGTCTTCGGATGCACATCTTCCATAGCAAAGGAGGGAAGACACGGGCCCATAATGAAGTGCTAGTAACCTCTCTTGTGGGCTCCAACTGACTCTCTACGATGCGCAAAGTATCTGAATTGAAGATTCTTACATTACAACAAGGCTGTTTAAAATTATACCCACTTTTATAATTGTAATGTGTTATGCATATTCCATTTTAGATTGTATGATTCGCCCGGTTAGTGTAAACCTAGAAAATCACTGTTAATTTCATATTCATAGTGTTATCATATTATGAAAAGTACAAGGTCATGGAGGTTGAGTCTTTTACTCCTTTCTAGTCAAGTGTGGAAGGAGAGGTTTGGCTGACACTCCACTAGATTGTAAATGCATCGGTTGGTCATTGATAAGAGTCCAGTGATTTAATTTAATCACCAGGTAGTGTAAGTAAGACTAACTCATGGATTTGCACTCTAGATAAAACGATTATTGTGGGACTTAAGTACCAGAGGGGGGGGATGTGGAAGAATTTCTGATTTTATGTGACATACCCTACTTAAGAAATAAAAGATACCTCAGCTTGCAATAATGGGAGGCTTGCGTGAGAAGCCGAGCATATAGGCCCCTTGGAATGTGCCTGCATAAGCAATCCGATCTATACATTGAGGCACCCTGTACTGGGAAACTTAATGACACCCAGATGTTTTATGTAAAGTAAGCGCGGGAAAACTGGCCGCCTTTGTTTAGGACTAGTATTTAAGCAAGAAGCCGTCGGGAGTCGTGGTGCATTCTGCAGACCTCCCGACTTTGTTGATCAACCAATAAAGTTGTAACCTTCTGAAATCAAAGCCTGAGTCTTCAATTAATTTCCACGACAAAGTCGAGTTTTATATGCTGATGTTTGTTTTGGCAGTTAGAGAGGACACTGCAGTATGAAGTTGTTATTTTGCAAGCGAAACATGCTTTGTATATGTGGCGGGAGCAGTACAATTGTTAAACAGTATACCAGTGTAATAATCCGATTACGCCACCCTAGCAATTAACTCTAGGGAACAATACTCAATCCCAAAAAAAGGAGCAATTTAAGCACACAGGTTCGATTCTCTCAAATAAGGCAAGAGACGTGGGTGAAATAAAAAATGTTTTATTACAGCTATGATAAAGACTTTTAAAATAGACCGTACTGAGTCAAAAGCACCACAGAAGACCCACTTTGAATAAAAACAATATACTTACAAAAAAAGAAATATGGATACTAACAAAAATCAACTTTCAATATAAAAAAACAAAAAATATATAAATACCAGCAGGGCTGAGGCATCCAATGGCAGGAGACAAATGGAGTCTGGTTTTAAAAACTCACTCATCCACACAAGGTGCACTCAGATCACACTACCACACACTCGAAATGGTGCATACCCCACAATAAAGAAGAACCACCACCGCAAGGGGGAAGATCCATTTCACCCGTGGGACCCCAGCTCCTGCAATAAACCAAAAAGAAATGAACAATTTACTCCGCATACAATATAAATAATAACTACTGGTAGACAACCCCAGACGGGAATAGGTGTCAGTCACTACCACATGAAACTAAAAAAAAAAAAAAAAAAGAGCAAATGAATTCCAAACTTACAAAGTACATAGAATCAAATAAATATACAAAGCAAATGAGATTAATAGGGAGAAAAATAACAAGATAATTTGGTGAAAATATATTATATGACCAAAAAGAAGAAAATCAAAGCCAACGTTACTCAAAGTATGACCAAAAAAAAAACTAAATCACTCAGAAAAAAAGGACAAGAAAGAGCAGGTATTCTTTTAATGCAAGGAGATCGTTATATTCTCCATACAGGTACACAAAGTAAAACAGCCACCAAACACCATAGAAATCAGACAAGCAGTCCCCTTTTTGATAACAAAGGTGGCGTCTGCACGACAGCATCCACCACAGGACAGCAGGATCCGGAGCAGACCGCTAATAGCGCAAAGCGGAGGACAGCAGTAAACACGATACCAAACACAATAAACTGAGATGAAACGAGAGGGAGAATCCTATAACAAACACAGATAAATGTTACCAATCATAAAACGTTTCATTCACAAATTATAATTACATGTAGAACTCTTACCGTCAGGGAATCACATTGAATAAAAAAAATTTAAAAAAATGTACAGGCACAGTTCTATCGACCAGCTCACTGATAGCACAATGGAGCACAGGGAAGCACACCTAGGCAGCATGCAACAGTGTTAGCAACACAACAATGCTTGTTAGCAATACAACAATGCTAGCACAATAGGAATTTATACAAATGCCCATGCACATACCTGAGAGACAAACAGTCATTAGATCCACTACAACAGCGCCGAAAACACACTGACATCCAGATGAACGGCCTATAAATTTACAAAACAAAATGCTTAAAAAACAACCAGTTTGAAATTACCACCGGTTGCAGCACAACGAACTTACCTGTAGCCACCGAAAACACGGGCACCAAAGGGGAAAGTCGGACGTGCCGCACCCGGAGCAACAACCAATCAGCCCTTATATTAAGGATACTGATCACGGATAGGCCAATCCAGCTATCAGTCTAAGAATACTGATCACTGATAGGCAAATCCTGTTGTCAGTCACCTAATTTCCTTACATATATGATGCCAGCGAAGATTTTTTTTCCCACTCTGCCACCTGACTACATATAGTTATTGCTATTGCAGCTGATTGGTCAAACAGAGTCATGTGATTATTGTTGCTGTGTCTGATTGGTGAAACAGTCATGCGGTAGATTTACCGGTGAAATAAACGGTTAGAAAATAACAAGTCGAGTCAAGCCGAATGTAGAGGAGTAAGAGTAGCGTTTCTTCTTCACAAACTTACTCAAGTAAAAAGAATACTGCAGTAAAAGTACTCATAGAAGTAAATTTTTTTCCAAAAAAGTTACTCAATTAAATGTAACGGAATAAATGTAACTCATAACTGCCCACCTCTGGCATGAACACTTTGTAAAGCCCAAAAATAAAGATACTTTTTGCTTTGATGACATTTGTGATGAGACCTACATGATGTTCTCAAATAGACCTCAAATGTAAAGAAAATAAATATATGAAATCAGATCAGTTTCATATTTCACATATAAATGTAACACGATTTACAAATGTATTTCATGACCCACATAAATGTACAATTCACATAAACAATTCAGAAATCTGTCTTGTGATTACATTTATTTACAGACTGACAAACCTGCATTTACAAAATTATACATTTTATAATATAAGTTATAAGTCTCTGTTGGTATATGATCGCCAAACACGCTTGAACCTTCGGCCTGCTGTGGAAAATTTAACACGGTTTGAGAATAATGAGCAAAATCACTTGCCCCCACTGTTATCGGAAATACCTGCTCACCTCTACCGCGGTGCAGTTCCAGGTCGCCGGAGAAAGCGCTCCCGTCGCCGAGGCAAACGCAGCAGTCGTCAAGTGAGGCTTAAAGGCTTAAGGCCTGTTGGGCAAGTTTTCCTGAGACCTTCCGACCGATCTATGGTACCGTATTATGTCTCGTGGTGTAACAGATGCTGTACCCTGGCTGGTACCTTTGGTTGGCTCGGGTGAATTTTCTCGGACGCATTGTAGCGCTCTGTGTTTTCGCTGGCTGCGAGGGGTTAATAGAGGGAACCTGCGCTCACTGTGTCGCGCGCCCTGGCTTTATCTTAACCTGCCCTCAACTCTAAACAGGATGACCAAGATGGGTCTGGTAAATGCTAGATCACTAAACAACAAAACTTTCATTCTAAAGGAGTTTATCATCTCACGTGGTTTGGATTTTCTTTTCATTACGGAGACATGGCTGAGTGTTGGTGAGTACAATGCCTTCTCTGAACTTCTCATCCTATGCCTATCTAAATTCCCAGAGAACATCGGGTCGAGGAGGAGGAATCGCGGTAGTCTATAGGGATAACTTCTATTGTAAGCAGCTGTCATTATTGACTTTTTACAGCTTTGAGCTGAACATATTTGAGCTTGGCCGCTCTCACACAGTGCTGTGTGGAGTGATTTATCGTTCACCTAAGTATAATAAGGACTTTTTAACTGACTTGTCTGACTTTTTGGCTGAAATGATGCCTAAATATGATCGTGTCCTTATTGTGGGTGATTTTAATATTCATGTTTGTTGCCCTGAAAATCTGCTGGCTAAAGATTTTTTAAGTTTAATTGATTCATTTGGTTTTGTACAGTCAGTGTCTGGCCCCACACAGGAGCAGGGGCACACCCTTGATCTTGTTTTATCTCATGGATTATCTATTTTTAACATTGAAGTCTGTGATGCAGTATTTTCTGATCATATGCCTGTTTTGTTTGACTCAGTTTTACCGAATAATGATGTTAAACCTTGCGCATGTACGGCGCTGTTGCATGTTTAAGTCCTCCACCGCTGCTCAGTTCTCTGATGTGTTTAACCGGAGCTGTGATGATGACATCTCGGAGTACGCCTCTGTTGCTGGCTTTGACACTGAGGCACTAGCATCCTGGTTCCATTCCACCTGTAAGGCTGCCTTGGACTCTGTGGCTCCATTGAAAATCAGGCGACCCAAAGTTAAATCCGAACCATGGTTAAACGATCAGACTCATGCTGTCAGACGCGTGTGTCGCAAAATGGAATGAAAATGGAAAAAGGAAAAATTGAGTGTCTTTTATTTCATTGAGAAACAGTTGGTGTCTTTATCAGAAAACTGCAAAAGCTGCAAAAACCAAACATTTCTCTGAGTTAATTTTAGCTAACTGTCATAAGCCTCACGTTTTATTTCAGTCATTTAATGTTGTTCTTAATGGTCCCCAAATTGTCAGTTTCGAAAGCTCTTATGCAGTGTGTGAAAACTTTCTCCAGTTTTTTTATTGATAAGGTTTCTTCTACAAGGGCTCTTATTACATCTCCTGCATGTGACCCATCTATCTCCATTTCTGTCCCTAGCTCTGCTGTTTTTAACCAGTTTGAGCCTATCTCTCTTTCCTTTCTGTTAAAGATTATTAATATTATGAAGCCTGCAGGATCTCCTGCTGATCCCATTCCTCCGCATCTTTTTAAAGAATTGGCTCCCATTCTAGGTCCTATAGTTTTAAATATTATAAATAGCAGCTTGGGATCTGGGGTGGTACCAAGAAATTTTAAACATGCAGTTGTGCAGCCTTTATTAAAGAAACCTAATCTTGATCCGTCTGTGTTTTCTAATTACAGACCAATCTCCAAGCTACCATTTCTGTCTAACATTTTGGAGAAAGTAGTTATCTACAACTAATAAGTTATCTTAGTGAGCATGGAATTCTTAGGGTTTTTCAGTCTGGTTTCAAGGCTCTTCACAGTACTGAAACAGCTCTGTTAAGGGTCTTAAATGACATTTATCGTATTACGGATTCCGGTGATTCTGTGATTCTTCTGCTGCTTGATTTAACAGCTGCCTTTGATACAGTAGACCATGACATCCTTCTGTCACGCTTACAACACTGGGTGGGAATTACAGGGACAGCTCTAGACTGGTTTAGGTCCTATCTTACTGATAAGATACTTACATTTTCGGTTAATCTTGGAGATCTGGAGTCCTCATCAGCTCCTCTGACATATGGGGTCCCACAGGGTTCTGTCCTTGGACCCCTTCTTTTTTCGTTATATTTGTTGCCGCTCCGTTATATCCTGAGAAAACATGGCATCTCCTTTCATTGCTATGCAGACAAGAGTCAAATCTATCTCCCATTAATGCAGAAGGAAGGCTACTCTGTAAAGGCTCTGTGGTCTAGATAACATAAAGGCATGGTTAGCCCAAAAATTTTTTTATTTTAATGATAAAAAGACAGAGGTTTTGGTATTTGGTCCTGGTGCCAGAGGTAGAGTTCGACCTCTGGATTTAGGAGCTTTGGAGCAGTATGTTAAACCCACAGCATCAAATTTATGCGTTATTTTTGACCATGGCCTTAAATTTGATAAACAGATCAGTGCTGTGGTTCGGTCCAGTTTCTTTCAGTTAAGGCAATTGGCAAAACTTAAACCTGTTTTGTCCTTTAGGCTTTTCGAAATAGGCATCCATGCCTTCATCACCACTCGTATTGATTATTGCAATACCCTGTATTTTGGGGTTTCTTAAGCAGCATTACATTGGCTACAGCTGATCCAAAATTCTGCTGCTCGACTATTAACGTGTACACGTAAAAGAGAACATATCTCTCCAGTTCTGGCTTCTCTTCATTGCCTCCCGGTACAGTACCAAATTAATTTTAAAATTCTTTTGGTCACGTTTACATGGCCTTGCCCCGCCCTACCTCTCAGATCTGCTTAAGCCATATGCTCCATCCCGGACTCTCAGATCATCAGATAAACTTCTGCTGACGGTACCCAAGACCAAGTGCAAGCTCAGGGGTGATCGAGCGTTCTCTGTGGCGGCACCCAGACTGTGGAATGACCTACCTTTGACCATTCGTGAGGCCACATCACTGAGGGTATTTAAGCTCCATCTCAAAACTCACATGTTTTCTTTGGCATTTAAACCAACATGAGATTGTGTGTGATGTGATTTTAATTATGTTCCTTTTTAATATTTTATTATTATTATCATTATTTTATTTTTAATTTCTTAATTTAGTTCCATATTTTATTTTATTTCATTATATTACTATATTATTTTATTATTTATATGAAACACTTTGGGGCATTCTTGTTGTTAAAGTGCTATACAAATAAAGTTGAGACAGTTGTTGTTTTAGTCAATATTCATTTTCAGTGGTGTGAAATTTGAACAGTAGAACCAGGAGGGATCTGAGAAGCTGGAGGACAAATGTGTTCATCTTTCCCTGAAAATAAACGATGTAACAGTGTTTACTTCACCGCGCCAACCGAGCCAAATATTCTTTGTGAGCGGGGAAAGACCGGAGAAAGACATATGCAGAAATATTCACATGAAATGTGGAGACACTGCTCTATTATTAATTTAATGGAACTGTATTTTTTTTTTTATTATACACCAACTGCAACAAGTGCACACAAGAAAGAGTGTCTCAGACAGTCAGAGGTGTCTTCCCTCGTTTATAGCTTTTGCCACCTCCAGTTCCATGTGTGTGTCAGACAGGCAACAACAACCTGGGACAGTTTCAGCACAAAATCTTGTGATATTTTTTATGGAAAACCCTCTGGCTTCTTCATGTTCCTGTGACAGGTGTTCAGAGAGGACACTTTCCACTACCAGTCGAGGAGAGATGCAATTTCTGGCTTCTTACTAATTAAATAATGATTAGTTTCTGGATTTAGTTTTTTTGCATTATTCTTTTCTGAAAAAAAGGGAAAATAACCGTTCATTTTTTATTTTTGTTTTTTTTAAATTACAAGTCAAATAAGCTTGCTTTTTTTTTTTTTTTTTTAACAATAACTTCAAATACCAAAACAGACACCCATATTCTCCTCAGGTGTTGTAATTTTCTCATTTACTGCAGTCTCTGGCCGTTTGCTTGACACAGTCATTCACAACAGACTTGATCTCAATTTTCTTAACATTTCAACTTAACTCTCATAATTGCCATCCGCCATCTTTAAGCTTTAATGAATTGTTATATTTTTCATTGGTTTTAGATTTTGTATCAAGAAAATTAACTAAAGACATATTTTTAATGAAGCTTATCATTATTATCTTGATTGTGAGTTACTACATGCACAAAACAACCTAAAGCTAAATATAAAAGCTAGTAGATAATTAAGTGCTATTGACTAATTGTCTTAATGCCATTAATTATTTCAATAATAAATAATCAATAGATAAATCAATTATCAAAATAATCATCAGTTGCAACCCTAGACACAAATATTAATTTTCACAAAGTCTGCTGCTTCTGTGGTTTTAGATTTTTTTATCAGATGTTACTCTGGTATACTGAAGTATAATCACAAGCACTTCGTACAGCAAGTGTCAAAGTCTTTTATTGACTATTACATTAAATTTATACAGAGATAATATTTACAGTGTTGATTCTTTTTCAAGACCTCTGCAATTCGTCCTGACATGGTGTCAATTAACTTCTGTTCCACACCCGCACTGATGGAGTCCATTCTTACATAATTAATGCTTGAGCTTTTGGATTTTTTTTGATTGTCCACCTCCTCTTATTAATTGTCCAAGTTCTTACTGGGATTACGATCTGGGGAGTTTCCAGGCCATGGACACAAAATTTCAATGCTTTGTTCCCCGAGCCACCATCACCTTTTTCTCAAAGTGCTCAATCATGCTAGAAAAGTCACTGTTCATCACCAAACTGTTCTTGGATGGTTGGGAGAAGTTGCTGTTCTTTATTCATGTGTTTTCATACTGAATTGAGAACTAACCCCAGTCCCTTGGCTGAGAAGCTATTCAATTCAATTCAATTTTATTTGTATAGCGCTTTTAACCATTGACATTGTCTCAAAGCAGCTTTACACAATCACATGAATGTTGAACAAATGAATGTTGTCAGGATGCTTTGGTGTGACACAGGACTGATGGGAGTCCTCACCTTTTCTTTTCTCAACAAGCTCTTTTCCAGATGCCCCACACAATCAAAGAACTGATTCATCAGAGAAATGTCTTCACCCCAGTCCTCAGCTGGGACAGACGTGTCTTCTCTGCTGACCTTCTTGGTGAGCTCTTATTCTAAAATGCACTTAAAATGTACTATTAAAATTCATAGCGGACTGTCAGTGTCAGTACTCTGGGATTGTCTTTGTTTTTTCCTCTTCAGAAACCACCAAACAAAACCAGCAGGTATCACCAGGCCGGGAACAATGAGGATCAACAACCAATAACGAGGGACCTTTACTGTGTCACCTGCAGAGACACAAATTCATTGTTGTACAGTAAATAGTTCACTCTCAATGGAATGACTTTATAAATGTTATTATAGATTTTAAACTGTCCTCTTTAATTACAAACGTTTAGAGATATCTTAGGATTCATAAGGTGAGAGAACATTGAGAGAAAACACACACACACACACACACACACACACACACACACACACACACACACACACACACACACACACCTCACATCACATGATTAATGTGTTTTTTTTTTTTCTGGACACTTCTTTTTGTTTGGCACATTTGCATTTATTTTAAGTGTTTTTTTTTTCTCTCTCCCACAATCACATAGCTGTGTGTGATGTTTCCATCAGTGAGCTGTACAACACAACACACACTTCAATAAGGTTTAATATTCACTCACCTGAGGAATTTGAGTTTTCAACTGATCTCTCTTCAGTTTTGCCTTTAGAGGAAAAGGAAACAATAACTTTTAAAATCTTTTACACATGATTTATTACTTTTGTTGTCACTCACATGATCAGGTGTGAACTGTGTGTAATTCACTCATAAAGCAGCTGAACATCAAAGTAAAGGATTCAATAAAGTTTAATATTCACTCACCTGAGGAATCATTATCTGTTCTCTCTTCAGTTTGGTCTTTAGAGGAAAAAGGAGATAAATAAATTATATTAAATATCTGTGCTCTGAGTGTGTGTGTGTGTGTGTGTGTGTGTGTGTGTGTGTGTGTGTGTGTGTGTGTGTGATATTTCCACATTATTTATTCTCACAATTGATGTGTTTTTAAACAAAGTTCATTTACTCCCATGTAGTGGCGTGGTTGAGCTTGCTGTGTGAATGCAGGACTGTGTGTGTGCATGTGTGTAATAGTGTTACGATGATACAGTACTTTAAGTTAATACACTGTACACATGAAGTATTACAGCCACACTGGTTCTGATCTCTAGGATGAAGAAATTCTCTTTTAATTCAAAATATTTAAATGTAGAGTTGTGAGAATCTACAAGTGTGTGATGAAACAGAAATCTAAAGAGGTGTTGTGTGTTCTCCTGACTCACTGTAACACACACACACACACACACACACACACACACACACACACACACACACACACACACACACACATATATTAGGATTAAAAGTGACAGTCATTTATTATATTTCTCCAAATGAACTGTTTTGTTACAAAGTAAATTTAGTGCCTTTACAAACATTCAGTAATACCAGCTTTGTTTTCTGCTGTGTGTGTGATGTCAGTGTGTGTTCTACTGAAACCCACTCACCATGGACTGTGAGATGAACACGGCTGATTTCTTCTTTTGTGACAGAGAGCGCTATCCTATTGTGTGTCACTCCCAGGTAGCAGGTGTAGACTCCTGTATCAGTGAGGGTCAGATTGTGTAACACCAGTGAACAGTTCCCCTTACGCAGCTCCTCCACAGGAACGTCCACACGACCCTCATATCCCTCACCCTGATACGACTCCTCAACCAGTCGCTCAAACACAGTCTTGGATTTGATTTGCCACTTAATATACAGTGTTTTAGTGTCTACTCTCATCAGTTCACATGGCAGGACGGCTGTAGAACCCACTGGTTTAGAGACACGGAACTCAGGTACTGCAGAAAGGAGGTCTGAGACACGGGAGATTATAATATACTTTATTTTAAGCACCTTTAAACTGAAAGCATGAGATAACACAATCCTTTAGACTCTCTGATTACTGAGCAGGAACGTAAAGACAAAATTAACAAACTGAAACCCAATGGGATCCTGAACGGACCACCAAGTCCTGTTCTATAGGGTGTTGGAAAGTGTTGGTGTAGGGGGTAAATCATATGATCTCATTAAATCAATGTACACAGGAAACAAGTGCGAAATGAGAATTATCAACAAATAAACACGCATCATCTCTCAGGAGTGCGGAGTGAGACAGGGCTGCTGTTTAAGCCCAACATTATTAGAGGGGCCTGCAGCGCCTGGTCTCATTTTACACGACTCCAAACTTCCTAAAAAAGATCCAGCTCTCAGGGAACAAAACACTCATGTAAACTACTGTAGGTACACACGAGACTGAACATTCTAAAACTATACTTACCTTGGACTAACAAGGAGCTCCACAGGTAACTTCAACCTCACAGTGAATGAAGTGGGAGAAAAAGCACAGAAGCCTCTGTTACGATCCGGGCAGGCGTGGTGGATCCAAGCGCAGAGCGCGTGTTGTTGAATGCTCTGATTGCCTGGTGAAGATGCGGCGTGCGGCAGCCGGTTGCAAAGCAGAGGTGCAGTGCGCACAAAGTCAACGAGGAAGTGGAAGATCAGCTTGTGCCAGATAAAGATCAGGTGCACGGAGATGAATCGTGGTCACGAGAGTGGGTGGTTCGAAGCCGGGAAGTCAAATAGAGTCTGTGATCCGAATTTGTGGTCGAGATGTGAAAGTGGGGCTCGATGTCCAGAAATCCACACCAAAAGCAATTCAAGAGGTGAAGCAAAAGCGTGATCCGTAAAACAAAGTGTGGATCGAGATCCGAGAAGCAAGACAGCTAAAGTCGCTGTTGAACTGGGCATCGCGTCTCACAATCTGGCAAGAGAGAGAAACAGGTTTTATAGAACAGAGGGCTGAATGAAATGAGGAAGAAGTGTGCTGCTCCAGGTGCCAAAACGGAAGCAGTCAACTGTAGTGTGGAGTCACGGGTGATCATGGCTTGCGTTCACACCGAACGCGGCTGTCGCCACTCTGACGTAGACCGAATGGCTTTCTTGTATTTAAAGGGGCCGCAAAGCAATCAAGCTTTTTGATCTTATGGAGACTGACCAACATGTGGAAGATAACAAGAAATTGATTTATAGAAATATCTGTATTGTAGAAATAAACAAATGATAAGCCATTCGTATGGTGTGGCTTCTGTTCATTGTGAATTGCTATGCTTTTTTATATATTTATATATATACTTATTATTATAACATTAGAATAATTTACTAGACTTTGTTTTTAATTAAAATAACATTAATAATTAATAAACACCCGCTATCGCAATAATCAACTTCTCCTCCATTTCGCTTGGGAACTAATGTTATTTAGTTCCCAAGCGCCGGCTCCCATTGAAAATGAATGACTTCCAGCGTCTTTGAC
>JAAGKR010012476.1:0-15000 GCA_011419295.1 Clarias macrocephalus
TTCGGAAACAGGAAATCGGGCACTACGCATCACCTTATTAATACATCCCTACTGGCAAACACAGTTGTGGCAGCATCTTTACTCTGGGGATGTTTTTTTCTGCCACTGGGACTGGGAGATTAGTCAGTATAGAGGGAAAACTGATGCAGAAAAATAAAGAGCTATGCTGAGTGAAAACCTTCTCCAGAGTGTCCAGGATCTCGGGCTTGGGTGACATTTTACCGAGATAACGACCTGAAGAATGTTGCCAAGAAACTAAAAGGAGCGGCTTCGGAACAACCCTGTAAAAGTCTTGGAGCGGCCGAGCCAATAGAGGACGTGAAGCCAATAGGGCATCTCTGGAGAGAAAGAGAAAATAGCTGTGCCCATCGAACCTGGTTGAGCTTGAACATTTCTGCCAAGAACAACGGAAGAAAAGTTTGCCAAGCTTGTAGAATTATTCAAAAGTAGACTTGAGGATGTCATTGCTGCCAAAAGTGTTTTAACCAAGCACTAAGTGATGGGACTGAATACTTTTTAAATATAAGTAAAAAAAAAAAAATCCCTGGGTTATTATGTGTAGAATAATGAGTATTAAATATGAATCAGTTTTAAAATGAGTGTAAAACATAACAAAATGTGGAAAACATGCAATAGTCTGAAAACCTTCCATCAGCAATGTCGAGCACTTATACGAACTGGTTCTGTCACCAGTCTCTTGTTTCTCTCGCGCTCTCTTAAATGCAGCTTATCATAGTTTCACAATTTTAAAAAACTCAGATTAACTTAAAGTTATTAGGGTCGAACGTGGTTGTATGACTAATTTGCCTTAAAAAAAATAGTAATGCATGTTATATATATATATATATATATATATATATATATATATATATATATATATATATAACATGCATTACTATATTACTATATACATATATACTGTATATATATATATATGCCCTTCTTCTGATGATCATATGACAGCATATATACACACACACACACACACACACACATGTAAAACTGTGATATTTCAGTAGCTAAAACCAAATGAACACCTTCAGACCAATAAGAATGCAGAATGGTCTTATCCTGTTCATAAAATTTATTAAATTCCAAAATGAATGCTTCCTTATCCAGCACAGCTTTTTCAGGTCCTGATATGACACTATTTTACTGCATGCGAATAAAAGCAGCTGTGCATATTTATGCTTTTTAATGTGTGGGAAATGAAAGCCCTGAATAGATTAAATGATTTAAATAACTATTATTAGAGAGATGAAAGGACGAGTAATATATATATATATATATATATATATATATATATATATATATATATATATATATATATATATATATATCTGATTATGGTCGCACTAGCACAAAAAGAATGAATTCAAAGAAGATAAACGTCGGACAGTATAGACGTATGCGATTCATTATGAATATGTGCTTGGGTTCATTCCTGGCTGGTCATCATAAGAATGACGAGAGCGGCTGGAAATAAATATTCACATCTGATTTATATGAAAATATTGTCATTTATTCTTTACATTATCGTGATGAGCAGGCAGAGTCGGGTGAATACCAACAATTCATTGAAAGAAGAAGAAGAAAAAAAAAAAGCAAATAAAAGGAAGTTGAGTGTTCACACAAACTCTAAATACAGCCTGTCTGGGTTTTTCAGCGTTGGCTTAGCACTCCGTACCTAATGGATAGAAAAGTGCAGGCTTAAAGTCACACGATCCGAATTGCAGAGAGACAGCCATGCTTCTGAGCAATTTCAAAATCAATCCAGTGTGAAACTGAAGTCAGTGAAGTGACCACAGAGTGGGTGTAACGGACTCTTTCCCCCCCCACCCCGATGTTCTTATTTCAGCTTCAGCATTTCATATAACGATGTGGTGTTGTGCTCGAGGGAATCGAGGAAAAACTCCGCCAGTAAGGAGGAGAGCACACCAGTTTCCAGCGTAGGGAAGAAGAAAACACGCCATTATGTGATCTAAGTTTTTCTCATGTAGTATGTTTTTATTTTTCATTTCATGTGATTCTAATTTATTGTCACATGTAATTGTTTTTGCATGATTCATTTGTCTCAATAGGATTTATTCCATATGATTAGTTTTTTTTTTTCCACATAAAGCAGCTTTTTTTTTTTTTTTTCACAATTTATTAACTTTCACATGCGATTCATGTGTTTTACATGATTCATTTAAGGCGATTCAGTGGCGTAGTGGTTACTGTAGCACTGTGGCCTCGCACCTCCAGGGTCCGGGTTTGATCTGTGTGCGTGTGGAGCTTGCATGTTCTGCTTGGTGGGTTTCCTCCTGGTACTCCGGTTTCCTCCCACCATCTAAACGATTAGGCTAAACGGCGTCTCCAAATGGTCCAGAGTGTGATTGGAGGTCCTACCATGGGTGTAAAATGGGAATAAATACAATCTTAATACGTAATATCATATGTGTAATATCATTCCACATCTCTTCCATTTCAGGTTCATTCATTTAAAAAGGCAGATGTTTTTATTTTTGTAATCATTAATGCACGTCCGGTTCGGATGAAATGTAAGTCGCTCTGAATGAGGGCATCTTCCAAATCATTTTCCAAATGGAAATGATTTATATTCATTCATTTACTGTATTTTCACATTATTTTTCGTTTCAATTAATTTCACATGTATTTTTTCCCACATGATTCTTTTTCATATACAGTACATCTGATTCATTTATTCATACATGGCAATTTCCCCCCACATTATTCACTCATATTAAGCTATTAATTATATAATGTTATGGGACATGTGATTTTATTTGTATATCAGAAATTTGGGTTCGACTGTGTGTAACATTAAAATGCACTTTCACGGGTTTTTCTTTTGTAATGCCGACGATAAATCACATTATTCTCGATCAATCCTTAGAAAAGAATAATAACGGTCACATGAAAAATCACATGTGATTTTTGTATATTGTTGGATGATCAGTAAAATGCATGCGAGACACTGAACGTCCTCGCCAGAACGTGTGCTTAGAGAGATTGACCAAAGTTTCGCAGTAGAGAAAAGTGCTTTAAGTGTAACAGCACAAATGTGTACGACTTAACACATTTTTTGGACAGACATTAGTGTAGGCAGCAGCGCTGCGTTAGAGAAAGCAACCGTACGAACAGATCATGGATTTAATCTAATAATGCATGCAGAGGAGTGAAGCGTCTGGTGTCCTCAGGTCAAATACGCTCCAAATTATGTAGCCTTTTACATATTTAATTATTCCTATCAAATCAGCAACATCATTATGTTGATACTGAATAAACATGAGGCACCGGCCTTCAGGAGATTCATCCAACTACTTACAGTTTATTTCATCATTCGCGCCTCATGCCAGCGTTTGCGCCTCGTGGGCCGTGTGATGCCACAGTACGGAGCTAAACATCTGTCAAACTGGGGCTCCATTACAAGCCCACAGCCTTTCTTTATCACTTCAAAAAGTTTATGGAACGCGCATGACTTTTCATACCGACGACTCAGTGCGTTTGCTCTCTTTGTTAAGAAGCGCTGATGGAAAGCAAGGCTGAATGAAATAACTGCTGAATTGCTGCTTGACTTTAAAACAAGGCACCAAGGAAATTACCATTTAAATGGTGAAGCTGATCTGTATCCAATTTTCCTTGTTTGTCATGGCTCGAGAGCTGGGCTGAGAGTAAAAGCGCTGTTGTGGCAGGACACGGGTGACGGCGTTGGAGGCGTAGGCAGGTGTCATGGTGACGGAGGTGAGAAAGATGGTGCTTGGACGGTGCTGAGTGGACGATGAGCAAGATACTGAACACATATGGAGAGCGAAAATGTAAGGAATACTGTATAAAAGTAGATACGGTATATAATCAACTAATCGTGCAGATGCCAGTTAATGTTCACATGAATGGAAGAATTCTAAGGGGTGTCCAAACCTTTAACGTCTGTCGACTGATGAGACAAAAATTGAACTTTTTGGAAGATGTTATATTGGCCTGTTATATCTGGAAAAATCCCACACCCAGGCCTGGTTACTGTCCAACCTGTTGGATCAAGAAATTACTTACATAGAACCTGCCGGACAACGTGAACAGATGAGAAACAAAATAATTGACATGTACCAGTCTGGAAAGGGTTACAAGGCCGTTTCTCAGGCTTTGGCACTCCGGTGAACCACGATGTGGGCCAAATGGAGAAAACTCGCAACTGGGATGAACCTTCCAAGGAGTGTCAAGCCTACCAAAATGACTCCAAGAGGATAACGCCGACTCATCCAGGAGCTCATAGAAGAACCCAGAACAACATCTAAAGAACAGCAGGTCTCACCTGCCTCAGTTAAGGTCAGTGTTAATGATTTAACAATAAGTTAAATGCCATCCAGGGGAGAGCTCCAAGAAAAACTGACCAAAAAACATCGTAATATTCAAACATTCTGTGGACTGATGAGACAAAAGTTTAACTTTCTGAAAGGCGTGTTGTGCCAAAACTCACACAGGATTTCATAAAAAGAACATCATACAATATAGCAGTCAAACATGGTGGTGGTAGTGCCTTGCTCTGGGGCCACTTTGCAGCTTCAGGACCTGGACAACTTTTGATCCATAATTGATGGAACCATGGATTCTGCGCTCTTCCAGAAAATCCTAAAGGAGACTGTGAAAGGAGGCCATCAGTTCATGACTTGAGACACACAATGGCGCAAAAACAAACACAAAAAACTAATGTATGTTTCAGAGTGGCCCAGTCAAAGTGCGGACTTAAATCTTGCTTAAAGATGCTGAGGCATGGCCTTAAACAAGGCTGTTCATTTTTAAAATAAATAAATAAATAAAAGACTCCAGTGAGGCTGAATTAAAACAAGAGCGCGCCACAAACCCCCCGCAGTGATGTGAAAGACTCTCTGCAAACACTTGATTGCAGTTGTTGCTGCCAAAAAAAAACAACAACAAAAAAAAAAGCAAATGTTGGATGATCTCAATTATTTAAGTGTGACGAATATACCGAAGAAAATTTGAACTAAAAATCATGGACGGGGAAATATGTATATGTATATATAGTTATTTCCTGTCTTTTACCTCTGCCTGGAAACCTGCGAATTGAAAAGGGAAAATCCATCTGCTCTGTATGAAGTGTGCACCAGGATCCCTCTACAACTGTCCCAAACCTTGTTAGACATTACCGAAATAGGCTCAGTGCCCAGCAACGTGTCGCAGTGGACCAGCCTTCTGACCTCATCATCTTGCAAAGAAAGAGATGGATGGAGACAAAAAAAAGGACAGCAGGCAGTAGATAAGGGGGCATGTGTGGAAAGACGAAGAGTCTGAGCGTAAATTAGGCATGAACAAGATTCAAAAGGGTGCAAAAGAAAATGGGAGCGAGAGAGCAAACAATTGCTCAGCATGCCTGGTCTGAGGGAAGATCATCATCATCTTATTACATTATGTTTCATTTACTAAACCCAGTTGAAGGAATAAGTATGTGATCAGGACAATGGTAGCATGGTATAATCTCCTCCCTCATTCATCATTTTTATTATGGTATGTAATATTGATTATTACGGTAGTATGTACCATAGTATTACCGTTGCACTATGGATATCGCCGTGGTGGGCACCACGTGCTCTAGGACGTGCTCTATGAAGTACCAGGAAAGGTTCTGCGGCATTTCAATGGGTACTGTGATAATGCGCTGGTGTGCTCATGCTCAGTCAAAGTCATGGTACTTTGGTATTGGGTACCACAGTGGTCCACCAGGTATCTAATATGGTGTTTTTGTGCGTAAGTTAGCATATTGGATATGTTGGCACAGACTACTGGTATGCTATCATACAGGCATTAACATATTATATACCTGCTGAACTTTGTATGTAATTTTAAGAGTTTAAACATACACTGTGGTATTTAATGAATGTACATATAATGGTACCACAATATCTACACTATAGATACACTACAGTACTGTACATGTATCATCATACCAAAATATGTACCACGGTAGAACCATGTACCAATAGTGTAGTACATGTACTATACTTTCTCAGTAACATGGGAGAAATCTAAATTTTCTATGGTATATCATATATATATATACTATGGTATATAGTATACCATAGTATTTTTTTCACAGTGCCATGTTACTGTGGTATATACATTAGTACTGTACTGTTAAAAATACCATAATACAGGCAACACTGGACTACCACAGTAAAAAAAAAAAAACATCTTGACTTTTTAAGCTATCATCATCATCATCATCATCATCATCATCATCATCATCATCATCAGAGTGTCCCTTTTTAAATACCAACCTGATGTAACACTTCCAAGGTAATGAGTAGATTTCCTGGCTGACCCCACGCTCCCTTTTAGATCTGTAACTATTTATACAAGCATTTGATTATTAGCAATAAGGAAATTAAAGGGCAGGGATGATATTAGCTCATGAACCTGACACATGCCTGTCAATCATGCTGGATTAAAATAGAAACGTGTTGGAAGTGGCAGATGTTTGCTGCTCACCATTTAATTTGTCCCACCAAAATATTATTTTTATTTCTTCTTCTTCTTCTTCTTCTTTTTTTTTTCTGTACCCTTGAATACATGAAATTCTACATCAGCCATTGTCAAATGGCTGACAAAAGAAAAGTATTTCAGGGTAATGAAAAAATACTGTTGCCATGGCGATCACCACATAAAAGAGGAACAAGCTCCAGTGGTCCAGCGACTCTTTTTGTTGCGGCTTATCCGATCACACACTTTATGCAAATTATTTAGCCGAAGAACGGAAGAATAGAAACGAGGTACAAGGCTTCGAGAAGGATGGTTTATAGAGATGCCGGTAAATGTGTATTTCTGCGCCACTAAAGGTTCGAAGAAGGTGCATGATCTGTTTAAAGTCCATGATGCTAGTCAAAATTGGCATTGTGATTCACTTTCACAAAATGAAACTGAACCACTGAGAATATCACAGTTATACACACGTTTTTACACCCATTAAAAGGAAATCTCATCCGCAATCGGTCCAGATATTGGTTTAATTGGTTAGTAAGTAATTAGACATTTTATCGTAATTTGAGATTCACGCCCTTGTCCTAGACTCGTGCCAGGTTTCTGTACTAAGCCTACAGCTAAAGGAGGATTTGATGCTTATCTAGTGAATTCCTCAGTCTCGTTACATAATAAATACTACTAGACACTAGTCCTAAAAATCAGTTTAAGGAAATGCTTGTTTAGATTATTCAAAGATGACTACCTGAAATTGTAGAAATATTAATAAGCGAAACTAAAAATACAGTATATCTGAGCAGGATCCATATTTATATCAACTAAAAGTGATACTCAACTAAAAGTGATGCTCAATCTGATTTTATGGGGAAAATGTTGTATCAAAAAATATCTGTGAGAAAACATCAATTTCTTATGATGCGCTTTTCCAGACGAGTCACATTTCCTGTAAATATTACATAAAAGGAGATGGAAGATGTGACATGATAAACTGGTATGAAAGGCCTGTCCTCAAATCCAGTTGTGGTGTGTGTGAGAGAGAACATTTTCAATTATTGCCTTCTTTATTGCTACAGCAGCTTTTGCCAGCAGTTCTGTAATGTTCAGCTATCAACTGATATTAAAACTCTGCTTCAATTCAAGATTTATTTATTTATTTATTTATTTATTTTACAATTTGGTCCCTTCACGTATTATAATAATCATAATAACATTTTTATTAGCTTACAAATTGATTAATTAACGTTTAACAGCATATGGAACAACGTTAACGTACTCCACATGAAATTAATTTTGTCTACGTTGCCCTGAGCAACAAACAAGTAATGGCTGGTCATTATATTAGATGGGAGGCTGTGCTTACTGTACCTTTGGGCAAAGCTTTATACACTATCACTAGAAGTCATCACTGATGACATAATAAGAATGATGTGGAGAAAACTATTATCACACACTTACAGATATTTAGCCAGATATAATATGATATGGATGGATTTCCCTTTAATAGATAGATAGGGTCAGGGGTCGCTAAGTGGTTACAGTAAGTCATTGGACTAGGGGTTCAAATCCCATGACCACCAATTGCGCTTGTTGGGCCCTTGAGTAAGGCCCTTAACCCTCAACTGCTCAGAAGTATAATGAGATAAAATGTAAGTTACTCTGGATAAGGATGTCTGCCAAATGCCTAAATGTAAATGTAGATAGATGGATAGATGGATGGAAAAAATCCAGAACTATCCCTTTAATATTCCATCAACAATGTTTTAAAGATTCTATATTAATACCTACATAAATATGGAATTATGTAGTCGACAAAAATGTGTTAAATAACCCAGAATATGTTTGACATCTTTGATTCTGCACAGTAGACAACTTTTGATCTCATGATAGCTTTGTACACTCTTGGCTTTCTCTCAGTCAGCCTCATGAAGTAGTCTCCTGAAATGGTTTTCCAACCATCACAAGGGAGTTCCCAGAGGTACTGAGTAGTTGTCGCCTGCTTTTCCTTTATTCCTTCCCTCGTACAACTCGTCCCAGACCATCCATCCCAGTTGGATTTAGATCGGGTGATTGTGGAGGCCGGGTCATCTGATGCAGCACTCCATCACTCACCCTCTTCTAGCTATACAAATAGCTGTTTCATAACCTAGATGTGTGTTTGAAGTCATTGTCCTGTTGGAAAACAAATAATGGTCCTTCTAAGTCCGAACAAGGTGGGATGGTATGTTGCTGCAAATCGCTGTGGAAGCCATGCTGGTTAAGTGTGCTCTCAATTTAGCCTAAATCACCAACAGTGTTACCAGCAACACACCATCACACCTCCATCTCCATGCTTCACGTCTCTACAGGGTTGTGGGCTTAGCTATGGTTAAGCCACAGAATACCTGATCGGAAGGTCAGCGGTTCAAGCCAGCTTTGAGCAAGGTCCTAAACCCTATCAGCTCCAGGGGCACTGTCTCATGGCTGATCCTGCGCTCTGACCCCAGGTAGGCTGGGTTATGCAAAGAAAGAATTTTACTGTGCAGTAATGTTTTTCTGACAAATAACTGTTTAACCTAAAAATCTTATCAGCGGTTAGAGCCAAAAATCTCAAATTTGCCCTCAGCAGACTAAAGGACAGGTTTCCACTGATCTAATGTCTATTCTTTGAGGTCCTTGGCCCATGCAATCTCTTCTGTTTAGTTGTTCTTCTAAAATAATGGTTTCTTTGATGCAATTCGATGACCAAGGCCTGACTGCAAATATAGCTCACAGTCTCCCTTTCCCGGGATGGTCCTCATGAGAGCCAGTTTCACCATAGTGTTTGATGATTTTTGAAGACTTGTAGATACATTTAATTTTGACGAAATTTTTTCATGACCTTCATTTCTTGTCATAATATGGATTCGTGCAGGAGCTCCAGTAGCTGTTAGTCAGTGGCCCTACTCTGTAAACACAATTCCTGTACATAACTGCACATTACGAAGGCAAGAGAATTCCCAAATGAACTCTTGGCAACGTACAGCTGTGAACCGAAAACAATTCCAGGTCAGTCTGATCAAGAGAACATTCGTTAAACCAATGACAACCACTCAGTCACAATTGATAGCGTGCTGTGAAATTAAGCAGGTCATGTCATTGACATGACAAGACTGTCACTGATAGGCTGACAAGCAACAAGCAACAGCTCTATCTTCCCGACAGTTTGAGTTTAGAAAAGAATAGCTTCTTATATTGCCTTTTTGTTTTGTCCCCTAAGGCACTAAGAACTCAACTATTCAAAGAACCCTTTGGGAATCAAGTGCGTTTGAGAGCATAGCGAATCAGGAAATTTTAGTTCTCAATCCATCTTAATTTTATTTTTAATGAGCTTTGATATCTGTTCAATTTTTGACTCCATGGGAATCGTTGTCTCACTATCCACTTTAATAAGTGATATATATTTAGGGGAAGAAATACATTAAACCCTTCCACATCAAGCCAGTGTCTATCCCAAGACCCTAACTGGCTTCTTTTCAAAGCAGTGGCAAGGGTGTTGACGTGCTCTGTAGACGAATGGTTTCTTACTTTAAAGGCATTATAGAAGAGATCAATATCCAGAGGCTCACAGTAGACGATATATGTAGGCAGAAAGAGTGAAGAGCAGCGGGATGCCTACAACCAAAACCACTTCACTGGCCCAGGGCTGAGGGTTAATCCATCCTGCTGTCCACCACAATCCTCTCTAGGCCTTCACTCAAGCTTTTCAATTCTTCAGTTCACCTTAGCAGACTTTCTTTAGTTTTACCTATGTGCTCTTTGTTGCCTGGAGCAACAAGGGTTCATTCCCTGAATCCATCATATCATAGAGACAAACATGCAGTTATACCACTGCTGACCTGGCGTACCCATCTGTTATTTCCACATATAGTCCAACAGCGGTAAAGCATGTCTAAATTACGCGGCAGTCTCCAGAGAGCGTCAGGTTATTCGTAAACGGCAGCTCTCGGGGACAAGGACAGGGTTGTTAATTCCATCTTTCAGTAGACTGCTAGAGAATAGACTCTGAGCTTTGAATCTACAGAAAAGAGGAAATATATGTTGAGTAAAAAAAAAGAGAAAAAAAATATGAACCAAGTCTCCAGGGGCAACAAGCAAGCCCAGACTGGACCGAGGCCTTGGCTTAAGATGTCACCACAGAGTGCATGTGGGTGATGATGGATTCTTTTCTCTTGTCTTCCTTGTCTTGTGTGCAGACATCTCCTTTTGTCAAGAGAATACAATATACGAGCTACAATATATTTCAAGATCATATTGAAGTGCGGCTAATATTCTGGGGTCATGTAGAAACCTGTAGTTTTATTTTAAACAGGAATCTGTTTGCAAACTTTACACTTAACTTCTTGGTCCAAGATGACCTTTGAATAGGACAGAATATTAAAAATATGTATTCAAAATAATTTTTTGCTATATCCTCATTATTTGACAGTGGTTAGCACTGTGGCCTCGCACCTCCAGGGTCGAGGGTTTGCTTTCCGCCTCGGGTCTGTGTGTGTGGGGTTTGCATATTCTCCCTGTGCTTGGTGGGTTTCCTCCGGGTACTTCAGTTTCCTCCTACAGTCCAAAGACGTGCAGATTAGGTTAACTGCCTTCCCAAATTGCCCATAATGGGTGTTTGTGTTTGTGAGTGTGTACCTTGTGATGGAGTGGCACACTGTCCAGGGTGTACCCTGACTCGTTCCCTATAAGTCTCCTTGGATAGGCTGCAGGTCCCCCACAGCCTTGTACAAAGGATAAGCGGTATAGACGGTAGAAAGGACGGTAACAAGAATAAAATGGGGTTACTAAAGCAGTCGGTGCCAAGAGGACTCATAAATTTAGGTTAAGTAAGGTTTAATGTCTATTTATTTCATATTTGACTTAATTTACATATCTTTTCTAAATGGTGTGATTGTTTTTATATGCAAAAATCTGCTTATAGTGGTGGAAATTGATAATCTTGGTAATATTTTTGGGTGACTGGAACGGATTATCTGCATTTACATGGTTCCCTATGAGAAAATGTGTTTCACAATACAAATTTTCGCCTTAAGAACACGTCTCTGGAACGGATTAAATTTGTATGCCGAGGAGCCACTGTACTGTACAGTACTGTATACAGCAGGTTCGGCAGTAGCTGCTGCTAGTGTAGTGGGCTAAGCAAGTGAAGTCTGTATACCCTATTATCACATTTCATACACGCATCAGAGAGTCAAGAAAAAAAAAATGTGTGAATTGATTGACGGGGGGGCCTGTGACCCAGTAGAGCTTTATGTCTAGCAATGCCCCTATTGCAATCCCTCATATGCTTGAATGAATGTGTATAAGTGGTGTTACAAGGGCTACAAATCACACGTTGTGATATATTTCCTTCCAACAACAAAACAAGGATATTGTGCTCCATGTTTTGCAATGTTACACCATAAAAAAAAGTGGGTCAGGCACTATGGATTATGTCATCCAGCATGGTCAGGCTACCCCCAGGTGTCCTCGGTGAAAAGTGGACTGGGTCATTTCCAGAAATATGGATTCTGAGTCTCTGCCTCAGACACACAGTTGGGGATGTACAGTATATTTTACCGATGCGTCGGTCAGGAGGATTGATGCTTTATCCGCCCAGGCATTGCTCTCTGAAGGGACGGGTTATTCCTGGAAATGTAAATTAATTATCCACTTATACAACAGCGCTGTTCAATGCTTGATTCTGATTGGTCAAAAGATTAGAGGTTCTGATAATAGTGCAAGGTTTATATTAATGCCCTTGTTGCTGATATGTTGGCGTTTCTATAGCAACGGCCCATTCACAAGGACGTGTCCATGTAATCTGATTAAAAAATGGTGTAAGGGTTTTATTGATACAAGGAGTTTTATTTAAGATATTGAGAGTCTTAAGTGTCAGGGCTTCATAACAGTCAGTGGTGAAGCTGTCAGTTTCAGTTTTTAAATAAATCATTAGATCACATATTTGAATTTTTGCTATTTAGGCAAAATCACACTCAAGGCCCTGCTATGGTACAACAACGGTATGACCTCAGAGTTGGCGGACATACAACAAACTCAATACTTACCTAAAGAATTGACTCCACTGTAAGTACAAGCACCACTTCAACTTAGAAGTACTAAGTATGTGCTCTAAAATGTACTTTAGGTACTGAAGGACAAGTACTCCACAAAGAAACAGATTTTTTTTTTCTGGATATACTGTATATCAAACTGTGTTACTGATAAACTGTAGTTTAAAGAATTTTAAAGTGAAACCAATGCTGTTGATAACATAAATGTGCAAGTTTCATAACTAGAGTATTATGACCACCTGACTAATATTGCCACCATCACACTAGTGCACTGTGTGTTCTGACACCTTTCTATCACAAACAGAATGAACCTTTTCAGAAATTGAACCCACACTAGCACTTCTATTGGATCGGACCAACCTTCACTCCCCATGTGCATCAGTGAGCCTTGGCCACCCGTAACCCTGTCGCCAGTTCACCGGTTTTCCTTCCTTGGATCACTTTTGGTCCAGTATGCCCTGACCAGTGCAACCTTGGAACATCCCCAAAAAACTGCAGTTTTGGAGATGCTCTGACACTCAAATCCTTATACTTGCCCATTTTTTCCATCTTCCAACGCATAAATATTTACTTGCTGCCTAATGTTTCCCACCCAGTTCCAGACGCAAATTGTAACCAGACATTAAAAATGTAGCTACTGTGAGAAGGGCCAAATTGTAATGACTAG
The DNA here is from genome assembly GCA_011419295.1 of Clarias macrocephalus. Classification (NCBI taxonomy): domain Eukaryota; kingdom Metazoa; phylum Chordata; class Actinopteri; order Siluriformes; family Clariidae; genus Clarias; species Clarias macrocephalus. The sequence continues at coordinate 13,231 of JAAGKR010012476.1, forward strand.
AGAATTAGGTCAGAGCAACTCCAAAAAGTCTTCCCAAGCTGCAGTAATCAGGACGTACCAAAAGTGATCCAAGGAAGGTGGGTGGCCACGGCTCACTGATGTACAGTACATGGGGAACAAAGGCTGGTCATCCAAATCAGTAGAACCACTAGTGTAGATCAAATTTCTGAAAAGGTTAATGCTGGTTGTCATAAAAAGCTGTTAGAACACACAGTGCATCAGTGTTATGGTGGCAAACGGGGACCTGCTCAACATTAGGCAGGTGTATAAAGTGTAAATAAATAATAAATGCATAAATGTACAATAAACTTGTTTCTTTACATGTTCCCGAAACTTTGTACTGTAGGTCTTACAAGATATAAAATAGTTTCTTTTAAATGGTAAATTTATTTATTTAACTTATATTACTTATTTGCCTGGTTGCTTTACATACAGTATGCCTGGACAGAGAGGAGTGAAGACTGCACAAGTGTTTAGACAAAGAATATTCCAGCTATAAAGATAAATAACTTTCTTCATTGGTGAGTTTTGTGCATGAAAAGAAACACCTTACAGCAGTGCAAGTAGCCGCTCTGCCGTGCCTGTAGTTTTATTTCAGGGGCGCTGTGGCTTTTCAGATGCTAAAAATAAATGGGTGATTAACAGTGCTGTAGTGGTTGGCAATATGTCTTGAAAGGAACAAACAAAAAAATGATAATAATATACAGCAGTTCTATAAATGCCATTTTTATCAACAGATTATGATTTGTTTTTTTTTTTATTATTTCTTTGGCTCTGCCAACAGCTACAAATTTTTATATTACACCAAGATAACCCGAGTAAATACAAAATGCAGTTTTTAAATCATGATTTCATTTATTAAGGGGGGGAAAAAAAGCTGTTCAAACCTGTCTGGTATTATGAGAAAAAGTCATTTAACCCCTAAACCTAATACCTGGTTCACTTGTTCAGTTCACAGAATATTTTTTCCCTAGACATTGTAGGGATAATCAAGATGCTTTTTTTTGGCAAATGTGAGCTGAGCTATTGTGCTCTTTTTCTTTCAGCAGTGGCTTTCGCCTTGTACAGTAACTCTCTCATGGATGTCATATTCGCCCAGTCTCAGTCTTATTGCTGAGTCACACTGAGTCACACTGACCTTAACTGAGGCAAGTCAGGCCTGAAGTTCTTCAGATGTTGTTCTGGGTTCCTTTGTGAGCTCCTGGATGAGTCGTCGTTGTGCTCTTGGTGTAATTTTGGTTGGCTTGACACTCCTGGGAAGGTTCAACACTGTTCCAAGTTTTCTCCATTTCCAGATAATGACTCACACCATGGTTTGCTGGAGTCCCAAAGCCTTAGAAATGGGTTCGTAGCCCCTTCCGGACTGATACATGTCAATTATTTTCTTTCTCATCTGTTCGTGAGATTTCTTTTCATCCTGGCATGATGTGTCGCTTTTGGAGATCTTGTAGCATGCTGCACTTTTTCAGACATGTTCTAGTTAAGTGATTTCTTGATTCAACATGTCTGGCAGTAATCAGGCCTGGATGAGGGAAGATTTAGCGAGGGGAAAGAGGATTTATATATATATATATAAACAAATTTTAATATTATACAAAGATAACCTGAGTAAATACAAAATGCATTTTTTTTAATGAAAATTTTATTTATTAAGAGGGGGTGGGGCAAAAAAAAACAAAATAATAATAATATATATACTTTTGGTCTGTACTGTATATATATATATTTTGCCCCTCTTAATAAATAAAATTATCATTTAAAAAACTGCAA